>LPNX010384025.1:40579-53278 GCA_001517045.1 Pseudotsuga menziesii | reverse complement strand
CTTGTGATGTGCTTGTGTTTTATTGCTGTGCTTGTTATTCTCTCAGTGAAAAGATCCTAAGATCATAATGCTAGCTTAAATGTGATGAAAAACTAACATTTTTTCTAAAAAGTTCCATTTTTGGGGGTTTTTCAAGTGTTTTTGGGGCTCCAACTTGTGTTCATAAGCTTCCAAAATTTTGTATAAACCATGAATGAGGTAAGGCCATCTTAGTGATGTCCCAAATTTGTCTCTTCCATCCATTAAATTTCCTTTGAGTGAGAAACATTAAGTTCGTGAATTTTCGTCATACGACCAAAACATGTAAGTGTCATCATATACGAAGAAGTACCAATTTTGGCTCTAACACCATTGACCTAGTAGAATCACATGCATTAGTTTATTCCCATCTCATTTCCTTCTCTTAATTTTTTCTTTCTCCATCTCTATTTTTCCATGTCCCTTCTCATTTCCACTTACATCTTCATATAATATGTTATACTACAACCCTTGTTTCATTAAGGATTACTCTTAAAACTTCACCTTGACCCTCCACTGCATAGACTTAACAATCCTACCTTAGAGAATCCTCCCTTATGTTGAAAAAGATCTAACCTAAAGTGTGGGAAAAAAAATTTGAGGTCATAGTGGGAAACCTTCCCAATTTATAAAAAGTTATAACATGGTGCTTAGGTATTTACACATTGTGGGTTCTATATTTTGTTGTAATATTAGTCTCTTGGACCCACATTACATCACTAGGGGGATGCCACCATTCCATCTTCATTAGAAAATTATTTCCCTCAACATTACCACCTAGGAGGTAATCCATAAATTAGGGTCTCATATATGAGTGCTACCCTTAATGTTGATAATGAGGAAGGCCAAAAAATTTATCTATAATCTAGGGTCCCATGTATCGGTTCTCATACTAACTCCATATTTTTGACACATGAAATTGTCAAATGGTTGAGTATTATTCTATAGTCTCACCATGATGATATGGATCAAAATTTCATTCTTCCAAGACACTAGGAGCATCCATTAAAAAAATATTATCCACATAGTTGCAAAAGGTCGATTGCGTATCTAGATGGAACTGAAACAAGTAGAGAAGATCCCATAAGAAACTACCACCACCATAGTGTATCATAAAGAAGAAATGGATTAAAATAGAATCAAGAGGAAATTAATGTCATAATAAGTCAAACCTCTATTTTCCACAGAAATATTTTTTGAGTGCACAAGAAATAATGTAGGGTCAACTTATTTTGCATGAAAAATCATGTAGGGTTAACTCACAATTTTCATTTTTTTGATGAAAAAGGGTTATAATGGAAAACCCTCCTTTTTTTCGTCCTCTTCAATTTATCCAAAATTTGTTCTTAAACAAAGTCGTGTGCTTTTATCGAATGTACTCTACAAGACAATCCCATCAAGATACTAAGTTGGATCCCCTACGCTAGTGAACCTAATAATAAAACCCTATGAAAAATTGAATTGCAATGCCCTCCTTAACCAATCATCATGAAGGCCATGAAAGAACCATTTTAACAAACGTATGAGTAGTATTCCCAACATTTAAAAAAAAAACTGGATCAAATAATATCTAATGTGATTTGTGATCAAATAAGATCGATGTTCATGGAAATGATCTTCTATGCAAAAATAATGGTGATGTTCATGGAAATCATCTTCTATGCTCCATTGGTAAGATTTTGTTTTTATTTTTGTGCCCAAGTATACATATTTTGGAAGATGTTTTTGCCTTTAGAATTGATTATATTTATGCTTGGGTTCCACATGTTATTGTAGGTACATGATATAAGAAACTTCTTATAGGATATAAATTCGAGATATTGTTGAAAAGCATTATGGGCTTGAAAAGTATTATAGGCTTGATGATTTTGTGAGATCGTAAAGGAGTGTTTTTATTGAATGTTCTAGTAATTGGTTGTTACCCACTATGATGAAAGGTACATGTAGGTAGAGTTTCTTAATGGACAAATATATAATAAAAAAATCAAGTACCTAGTTTTTAGTTTTCCTTTATCCAAGTTTCTTGGAGTTTAATTGATGTAAGTGTTGAGAACCCCTATTTTTTCATGTTATATCCTTATAATACCTATTTATTTTTTTTATAATTTCCATTGTGCATTTTTATTTATTTATAAGTAGTATATAAAGTTATTTATTGGATATTGTATATGGACGATAATCAAATTTACCCTTATTTGATGCAAGAATAGGTTTTTTACCATTTGGATGCAACTCTAAAACCCTAGTTGGAAGGAGAAAAGAAATGGAGGGTTATTACTAAAGGTTATTTATTATGCAGTATTTATATTATGCCTATAGAAATACTATGTGTAGCGTCCCTTGCTTTGTGGTACATGATTTCACATATAAAATTTTTGTAGTGATAGGGTCATAATTTAAACAAATGCATGACTAGGTGCATGGATAATAAACACAACAAAATTTACAACTATATTCATACACACGACATGCATAAATTTCCTATTCATATCCAAAAAAGAATTCTAACTTTGCACATTCATAAACAACAAAGAATACTTATTTGTTAAATGAAGAGATCCAATTGACTAGTTTTGTAAGGGACACATTCCACCCAACCATAGATATCAACTACTAATACTTCCCTCGAGCGAGGATATGATTCCTCCAGTGTGAAGGAAACTATAACGTCCCCAAAATTTTACTATGGACCAATATATTGGACTAGAGGATGTATGGACTAAGTCAGTTGGTAAAGTTCATGATAAATAATTATGATGGTAATATGGGTCATGAATTTGTAAAGCGTGATGTGCAAAATTTGTAAATAATGAAACATTAGATAAAATTAGAGAAGGAGGGTGCATAGGGAGGATGAATTGAGCTCCATGTGAGGTGTAACTCCCCCATTCAAGGTGGAAGAAGCTCATAATGAAGGAATTTTATGGTATGTAACTCACCGTGATAAAAATAGCTAGTAAGGGCACACTTGTGGAAGAATAACTCCCAAAAGGATTATTATGACAAATTATGACAAGAATCAGGGCCTATGAAATCTTATGACAACTTATTACAGCCCATTACATATTGTATGTCCTAAATTTAGCAAACGAAGGCGCTAGAGGATAGGGAGGGACCACATGATAGTGTAACTCCACCAAAATTAAGCTAAGCATCCCTAATTCGAATTGTCAAGGAAGGTGAATGTCTTACCTGGGAAAACAACATTAGAAAGGAAGTAAATGAGTGCCAAGGTATCATTTTATCATGAAAATAATATTTATTAATATTTTGTGAGAGAATTCTAGAATGGGGGGGGTGTCTGAAGGGAGTTTATATAAAGGATGCAAGCCTCTTGGGAGAGGGATTTTGGATATTTTTATTTTCTAATAGGAGAGATATTGTGGATTTCAAGTTTGAGAGATGTGTCCCTTGTAATTGTAAATTGGTTTCGATGGTGAAATATTCCACCCTAGCTGGTAGAGAGGAGGATATCATCGAGATATTTTCACCAAGGTTCGTTACAACTGATTGTTGAGAGGAGAATTCACCTTCACAATTCTCTGGAAGATCATATTGTAGAAATTATGTCCATCTTCAATATATAGTTTGATATCTGGTTGGTGTGATTAATTTCCAGTTTGTAGCAGTGTGAAGTGTTGGTGTTTTCCGGGGTGTTGTGTTGTGTGGTTTTTTCTTGAGGAGGGCACACATGTGGTTGTACAAATCTCAATATTGTTGTTAGAATGAGTTATTTTCACTCATATTTTATGGAGGGAGCATTGGAGAAGTCATATATATGATTTGGGTTTGAAATCTTGCTTGTGGAGGGAGGAACAGTGAAGCAAATTTCTCATGGGAGTAGCATTTCCCTCTCTTTTCTCTATGGTTCTCTAGCATCCATTTCTCTCCATTATGTAGAATAAATATTCAGTTATTTCGAGCTTCTATAGCATACAGATATTTACTCTTTGATAATTACCATTTCATAATAAAATTATAGTGTTTTTCCTCATATGTTGTCTAAAATGCAAGCACTGGTTATTCTATGAGTAAATGGTTATGTATGAGTAGATATGTTGAAATGTGGTTGTGTAAAATTATTTTTTTGGTGTGAAACTTTCATATGAGTCCCTGGTGTCTTTTAATGGGTAACTTGTCTTTATTTAGGTGTGTTTGGAAGCATTTTGTGTTAGTTTGGAAGTTCTATAGTTGTGGGTGTTCTCAATCTTGTACCGATGTTAAGGGGGTCGAAATTCATCTTGTGGTTCAACTATTTATGAGTGTTTTTGGATTGTGAGACCCATTCCATTTCTTTGGGAGTTTCATTTACAATAGGACACAATTTTTATTTCACCCAATTTTTTTTCATATTTCTAATATATGACCATTTTACCGTTCAATTAATCGATAGATTTATGCTTGCACACGCTCAGTTAGAAATGTCTGTATAGTATGAGTTTCAATGTCCAAATATTTTGGATGCTAGTCATTTAGCTGAGTTGGGGTGTATTTGGATTGATTCTAATATTATTAAGAAAAAATCGAGTGATTTAGGAGTTTTTTGGGAAGAGTTATAAATCCATTGTTTTCTCGATTCAACCTCAAACTAGTGTCCCTAGTTGCAAATACGGTGATTCTCTGGGGTTGAATCGGATTTAATATCTCTGATTTTTGTACAAGGGATATTGCACAGGTATCAAGGATATATCATATATGATTTATCACCTTACAATGCTTTCAAAATATACAATGTGTGTTGCAACATATTATTCATATTCTCATAAACATATTAAATCCACTCGTGTTGAACAAATTTGAGAGTCAATTTACTCTATATTGAAGAATCTAGAATTAATGTGTCTAGCTATTGAATTTGGTACATCATAGAAACAACCACAGGTTATACTCTCTCCTCGACCCAACCATTTTCTCTCATGATTATTTAATTTCTCATCCTAGAGAACTACAAGAATTTCATTTAGACATGGCACTCTCTTCCACTATCCCAAACAATATAAGGAAAACTTTTCCCTTCACTATTGTATAGTTCCCTTAGGAAATCTAACCATTACAGTGCTTCTAGTGTGTGCAACAAGAGTCCAAGATATTGTTTTCTGTAGAGAACTCCATGTAGAATAAAAATTAGATCTTCTCAAGAATTTGAGAAGATCTAATTTTGAATTCAATTTACTCACTATTGAAGAGTTTGGAATTAATTTGTCTAATTTTCGAATCCGGTACATCATAGAAAAGAAAACAGGTTGCACTCTCTCCTAAGCCCTACCATTTTCTCTCATGCTTAGTGAATTTTCTCATCCTAGAGCACTACAAGAATTCTATGTATCCATGGCACTCTCTTACACTACCCCACACAACATAAGGAAGGCATTTCCCTTCACTATTGTATAGTTCTCTTAGAAAATCCAACCATTACAATACTTCTAGTGTGTGCAACAATAGTCCAAGCTATTTTTTTTCATAGAGAACTCCATGTAGAGTCAAAATTATATATTCTCAAGCATTTGGTGAGAAAAATATAACAACAAGTAGAATGTTTCATGTTCTTCTTGGTCTCTAGTTTCACTTACAACCATCATCTTCACTCTAACACCTGAAAATTCCTCTTTGTAGTGTTTCTTTATGGTTATTTTTTCCAATCTAGTCATTGGAAATGGATTCCATAGACTAAAGCTACATAGATCTTCCGTTATTCATTCCCATGCATAACTCTCCCTTGGAAAATGAAGGATAAACTCTAATGAGTGTGAGGGAACTGATGATAAGACAACTAACATAACTCTCCCTTGGAAAATGAAGGATAAACTCTAATGAGTATGAGGGAACTGATGATAAGACAACTAACATATATTTTTTACCATATTCTAATGTACTCTTACACTTTTTCATAAAAGTGTATTCATCCCATGCTTCCATAATTACAAGAGAATACTTCCCCATCAACCTCACACAACATTCAATACTTGGATTTTAATAATTCAAATTGGGTAAATGGCTCATCTAAGGCACATGGTAGAAATCAGGCGTGTTGCAAGGATGACAGTTGGAAACATAATATTACTCTCCCATAAGCCTAGTTTCCTCTTCCCCTCTTGTGGAATCATAGCCCCTCTTTAGTGCTCTTTACACAACTAGTTGCTTAAACCTTTTTTATCATTTTCTAGCATAATGTTTGCCTATATTTTTCATCATATTAACAAGTCAACCACATGGTTCATTACATTGATACTTGGATAATGCATGCCTAGTCATTCACTAATTATCCCTTAGCCTTGATCTCCATAATAGGAATCCATACTAACACATTTGTATCATTTTACATAATCTAATTTAATACATTACAAGGGTCAAATTTGACATAATGCATTATTTTTTATTTATATATTTGGCAAAGACTAACATGTTGGAATTGCTTCATTGATATAAATTATAAAATCTATTATACTATATGATAACCTTCAATATTTTAACTTTAAAAAAAAAAGTACATATGAGTGTTCATTTACCTCTTCCAACCCTTAAAAAAAAATTTACTTTACCCTTCTAATTAAGAAGGGCGTAGTTTATAACAACATTTCAAAGGAAGGGAAACTTTTTAAATTACTTTTCAATATGGATTTCAATCCAAACACAATGTGTTTATAATAAAATAATCCATACTCCCTAATTGTGAGGAACTTCCTTCACCCAAAAATCCCCAACAATGATTTGTCACGCAATTGTCTGGTCTTCCAACATTTTAAGGGCCACAATAGTAATTCTTTATCTGAAACACAATAACTCATGCAAAACATCGTAGATTTTCTAGCAAAGCTCTGTAGTCGATATCAAGAATACTTGTTTTTTTTCATTTTTTTTAAGTGTTTAGCTAATTTATACTTTCCAATTGATGTACATTATTTGTATCACCTTTTATCTTGAAGGGATGGAAGAATATATGCCCTTTAAATTGAAATTAAGACTTACCCTTCAAATTTGATGATTGCATAGATATACCTATATACTTCATCAAATATCATGCCTTTTGGATGTGACATGGAGATCTTGAATGTCATCCAATGTCTTCTAGGTAAGCAAGTGAGAATTAAAAGAAGTCCAAATTAATTTACTCCAACCAAAATAAAGCTGTGATAATCACACACATTGTGACAGGAAAGGAAAATTTTAGGGGTGAAATTTAGCCAATAGGCTATTTTTGGACCATTTTTTTCCAAAAAAGATTCACAAATTTTCCTTTTTTTCAAAGATGATTCGCTCAAATTCCATGGGATATTTTTTTCTCTAAATATCGTCGAAATTGTCCAAAACCTATTTAAAGTATTTAGAAATTTGAATAATAAAAAAATTGTCAAACATTTTATCGTTGGCAATTCATTGCAAAATTAAGTAGTAAGATTCGACAAGGTGTCTACATTGAGAAAATTATGGATCCTTAAAATTTTCCCTATGAAAAAGAGAAATTATGTGTTCTTTTACTTAGAAGAAAAAAAAGTTGTAATAATCCCAACACAAGCACCATGACAAAGAGAAATTTTAAATTAAAAGATGCAAAACTTAAATATTAAATTCAAAGTGTATAAAATTTGACATAATCCACATGTGGTTTTTTGGCTATTACATGGGTGAATCAAATTTGGATGTTTTAAAAATATTAAAAATGTTTTTAAATATTTGTGTTTTTTGTGTATTTTTATTGTTTAGGTAGTTTTTGTTGGTTGTGGAGCCTGATCTTCCTTATTCAGAGATGTTATTGTTCAGTCGTGTTTGTACCCGAGTTTTACTGTACACTCATCCTAGCAAGGGGGTACGAATCCCACGAAAGAAATTTGTTGGATGTTTGCTAGTCAACAACTGACGGGCCCATGTTAGTGGGTGACCCGTGGTATTTTCCCATGGTAATTCCCCTATAAAAGAAAAGCATTGTAATAAGACTATGTATTGTATTGTAGGATTGTAAAATCGTCTATGTTATTGTGTGAGAGAGTGAATAGAAAGCCTTGCGAGTTTACTGTAAGTTGTATCCATTAATTTTGTTGGACAATATAATAATAAAAGGACTGGCAATTTCTGTGTGGACATATCCCATCTTGGGTGAATCATGTGTTATTTTTTTAATGGTTATACAATATCTAAAACATTTAGCATCATAACATCATAACCATAAGCAAAGGATCACTGAAAGAAATACAAGTACAACAACACAAGAGAACAAAAATATTTTCCTTAGGGAAACCACAAGGGAGAAAACCCTGCAAAACTTCCTTAGTAAAGAATTTGACCAAGTACAGTGTAAAACCCTAGAAACAAGAATAGTCTCTCATCTTATACAGTAGACTCTTTCTCTCTCTCTCTCTCTCTCTCTCTGACACAATACTTGACTGTGAGGTGTGTGAGAATGAGAGAGGTGCCTCACCTATTTATATTCATTAGGTGAGTGCCTCAAATAACTGACTAGGTTGACCAACTTACAACAGAGGGTTTACCTCATGAATTTTACATGACCAATTACATCAAGGACATCTTCGAATGGAGGAATAAAATCTATGAAGGAGAATACAACAAAAGTACAAGAGAATATCTTTTGAAGTTACAATACTTTAACACTCCCTCTTAACTAGGAAGGTATTCTACATCAACAAGAACCATCACCACAACTGTAAAACTAATTGGTGAATCTCTATATGTCATTGGAAGTTTTGGAACACCATGCATCTTCATCATCAATATCAGTATGAAAATACTGGATCATCTTCTACAACCTCAATTTGTAAATATTGAATCATCTATGAGTATTGGATCATCTTTTGCAACCTTAGTATGTGGATACTAAATCATCTTATGTGGGTACTGGATTATCTTCTGGATATTGTATCATCTTCTGCAATATTAGTATGTGCATACGGAGTCATCTTTTGCAATATCCATATGTGGATACTAAATCATATTCTACGATATCAGTATGTGGATACGAAATCATCTTCTACCACATCCATATGTGAATACTGAATCATCTTCTAAATATTGAACCTTCTTTTGTAACATCGGTATGTGAATAATTAATCATCTTTTGCCACATAAGTATGTGAATAATCAATCATCTTCTGAACCTTCTTCTGTAACATCAGTATGTGAATACCGAATCTTCTTTTGCCAGGTGAATATGTGAATATTGAATCTTATTCTTCAACATCAGTATGTGAATACTGAATCATCTTTTGTAATATCAGTATGTGAATAGTGAAACATCCTCTGCAACATCAGTATCTAAATACTGAAACATCATCATCTACATCATCAATATGTAAATACTAAAACATCATCATCTACATCGTTAGTATGTAAATAATAAAACATAATCATCTACATCGTCAGTATGTAAATACCAAAACATTAACATCTGCATCACCAGTATGTAAATACTAAAACATCAACATCTGCACCATTAGTATGTAAATACTGAAACACCATCATCTACATCGTCAGTATGTGAATACTGAAACAACAACAACATCATTAGCATGTTAGTGCTAAAGAAACATCAATCATTTGCATTATCAACATAGAGATGCGGGAACATCATCATCATAATAAACATGAAAATGTTGAAACAATATCATCATCATCAACACAATGTGTTGTGACCACAACTACATCATCAGAATCAACATATAAATTTTGAAGTAACATCATCATCAATATCAGTATATAAATACTGAAACTACCTCATCATTACCAGTATAGAAATATTGAACCTACCACATCAACATTAGTATGAAAATACTGAACTTTCCATATCAACATCAATATGAAAATATTGAACTTGCCACATCAACATCAATATGAAAATACTGAGGTTGCCACATCAATATCAGTATGAAAATAATGAACTTGCCATGTCAATATCAGTATGAAAATACTGAACTATCAACATCAGTATGAAAATACTGAATCTGTCATATCGGTATGGGAGTACTAAAACTATCTCAACAACATCATTAAATACTGAACCTGCTACATCAGTATAGGAATACTAAAACTATCTCAACAATCATCTCAGCAATCATCAATATAACAATACTGAAACTATCTCACCAATCATTAGTATAACAATTACTCGAGGAAAAGCTGAAGTACGAGTAGCATTAGTGAATAGTGTTGATCCTTTGTATTTAATATTGAAGACTTATGTTCATTGAAAACCAAAATTTGTGCACAACGGGTTTGATACACCTCAGTCATGATAGTGCTTTCATGAACCAGACAGTAGTAAGAGGCACTTCTGGTCAATCTGGGAAGACTTAGGGGTGAAAGAATGGTGATTATATTGTATAGATAGTCTTGGCCAGGATTGTGGGATTTCACTATGGAAACCATTAAGCTAAATTTAACTGTAGGTGGGGATGACAAAGGGTTGAATCTTTATGATCCATGATACTTGAACACTACTCCTGTACTCCATTCATCAATTTACTACATAGATGGAGATGAAGGAATCTTATGATATGGGGGTTATCCAATTGAGGAATTAGTTGAAAAGAGAATTTACCTTGAGAATGGAAGTGATGTCGCATCTCTTTCCTTCCAGTTTCTCTTCAAATATAACTCTTTCATAAATTAGCTGATGACTGAAGCATAAAAATCAACTTGCAATAATAACACCAACTATAGGAATTATGGATAATATAAGATAGATAGGCAACTTTCATCTTAGGATATTTATAATAGAACGCAAGTCTCCAACATTATAGAAGGTCAAGAGAGATTTTAGTATTTGAGACACTTAAAGTAGACTATACTTACTATAACACATAGCTACATTCAGAAGGCATTTGATTCTCTTATTTGCATCCTATTTTTCCTTAATACTTTTTTCCATATCTTAGTACTTTGTGCCAATATAGGTCGAGTAATTGACAATCATATCCATACAAAAAGTAATTTACTACCAATGGGATCATTGTTCAGTGTTGATGTTATAGTTTCATTCAGATTTGATTGTCTTATTTGCATCCTATTTTTACTTGATACTTTTTCCAATCTAGGCTGAGTAATTGACAATCATATCCATACAAAAAGTAATTTACTACCAATGGGATCACTGTTCAATGGTGAAGACGGTGGAATGTTGGTCCACTCACCAATGGTCTTTCTCTTGATACTCATTTTCTATTAGATAGAAGAAACCCTTTCGTCCTGCTACAAGTCTCGGGTGATTCTAACCAAAAAAATACACTATGTCATGGTATCTTTTCCTAAAGAAAGTAATTTACTGTCAATGGGATTACTATTCAATGATGAATATGGTTGTAAGTTATGCCACTCCTGCCAATGTTCATTTTTCTATTAAATATGAAGAAACCCTTTTGGCCTAGTACAAGTCCTAGGTGATTCTAAAAAAAACATGGTTTCATGGTAGCTTTTCCTAGAGAAAATACTTGTAATTTTCTAATTAGTGGTTTATTCTTTGAGGGCAGTTTCACCCATGGAAATTGATTGCTTTTGTAATATCATGTATTTAATCCAATTCTAAAGTTGCTTTTGTAATCTCACATATTTAAAAACAAAGTTGTTTTAACTACTATATTATGGTCTTCAGGTCATTAGAAGTACTCATATTTGGAATTGAATGCTTGTATATGTATTATCAGCTGAAATTCTTAAAATTGGATTTCCTTTGAGTGATGCATTAGGGAAGCAGACAAGGGGAGGGTTAAGGCTGAGTTTAATGATTGTCACAATGATTTATCTATCATCTTGGGTGATATGCATTAGTAGCAAGGCTGAAAAGTAACATCCCACTCTTCCAATGATGTGGAGTTTTCTTGAAACTAGTCACTTTGTGCTGCTAAACAAGTATATGAATACAATCTCTTGCAAAAAAATGAAAATCCACTCAATGGAACCCAATATAAACAATTTCTGCAATGTGTAGAATTCACGACTGAACAAACATTTTGTAGAAATTCAGGCCTGCAGTAGATTAATTTCACCCACAACAATTAACAATTGATCATGCAAAATTATCAACAATGGAGACTGGATATGGAGCTGTAACACAAAATTATATTAAATGAGTGTACAATAGCCAACCCTGTAATATCATAGGCTGCTGAATATATAGAATACATGAGCAAATCGAATGCATAAGGAAGCATCCAAATCTATCATAAAGCAGGCTTACCCAAAATAGGCAAATCCCCCATAGGTGTAAAAAGTTGATCCCAAATATATCAAGTACCCCACGAATTAGCAAGGGCGCATGGGAAAGCTAAAGAGTGGTCAAATGGCAGCTCATACATGATTTTGCATGGAGGAAAGAGTGGAGGAGGAAGAGACAACAAAGCAGATTCACCTCACCTAGTCTTGCTTTCCTATGTGCGTTAAAACACTGAAAAAGCAGGCAATAAAGCAGAAAAAGTAGAAGGGCACCTAGGAGGCCAGGAATAAAGCAGATTTGATTCCCAAGGCTTTCCCAAGCGCTCCATGAGTCAATAATGGCAAGTTTGACCTCTATGGATAGGCAATTAGCAACTTGCATATGGTGGGACTCATGGACTAGGCAAATAAGACAAAATAAATGAAATAATGTCTAAGTGGGTAAATACTATGGGTTGATTATTCTAACACCCCCCCTTAAGCCTAACTTTATGAGTAATAAATAAAAAATATAGGGCCTATAAA
>LPNX010384025.1:0-31463 GCA_001517045.1 Pseudotsuga menziesii | reverse complement strand
TATATATACATATATATATACATATATATATATATATACATATATATAGATAGATACATAGATACATACATACATACATATAAGGATAACAATAATAAAGTGGTGGAAAAGATCATTTCCAGGAGCTAAAAAAGGTACTTTCAAAGGTTATTTCCCTGGAGCAGTTTGGTTTTCTAGAAGGGAGACAAATACATGAAGCCATCTATGTAGCACATGAAGGCTTTCATTCACAAAAACCAAAAGGAATAAATGGTGCAGTGCTCAAAATTGATCTATTAATGGCATTTGATATGGAAATTTATAGGGTAAGTTGGTTGTACCTATAAATGATAATGACACATCTAGGTTTTGAATATGCTTTCATCACATGGATCTTACTTTGCATCACAATTAAATCCTTTGTGGTTTTAATTAATGGATCTACATCTTATTTTGGGGGCTGAAAGAGGTATTCGATAGGGATGCCCCACCTCCCCTTTCCACTTTTTGTTAGTTGTTGAAGTTCTAAGTAGATCCATTTTAAATTAAAGAATACATGGCTCTTTCAATGGGATTGGCATCACACACACTCTCAAGATAACCCATCTTTTATTTGTGGATGACATACTTATCATCTGTAATGGAATGGTGATGGATGCAGAAAAGTTGCATAACATCCTAAAGCTCTTTAGGATCCCAACTGGTATGTTTATAAATGCACACAAGTAATATCTCACTTTATTTCTTTTAGAAGATGATGAGGCTCAAAAGGTACGTTGTTCTCTTCCCTTTTGAAACCAAATTACTTGATGATGGTCTCAAATACTTAGGGTTCCGATTAAAACTAAATGGATACAAAAAATGACTAGGGGTGTCTACTTGCAAAGATGGATAAAAGATTAAGATTTTGGATCCATCAATGGTTATCCACGGATGGAATATTGGTTCTCATTAAATCGATTCAGGAAGCAATACCGGTTTGCTGGATTTATTTGGCGTGGATTCCAAAAGGGATACTGGATAAATCTAGTAATATATGCTTTAGGTTCTTATGCTCAGGAAGCTCAAAATATTTTGTCTCTCCCTGGGCCACTTGGAAAATTCTTGTTAAACCAAAGTCTCAAGGAGGATGGGGACTAAAACACATCCATATGTTTCGAAAATCATTAGCAAAAAAATCAGGCTAGATAATTTTGTCCATGGAAAATCTTTGAACATAAGTTGTGATTCAGAAATACGTTACTCCATATTCAATTATAAATTGGGTCAAGAATCATTCAAACAATAGAGTGGGAATATCAGCCATTTGGAAATTTTTCCTTACTTCTCTCCCACATATTGAAAGAGGTTTGGCTTGGAAAGTCGAAAATGGTTCTCAAGTCCGCATTGGTTTAGAATCTTGGCTAGGATTCCAAAAAATATATATCCTCCCTCCTCAAGTATTACAACTCCTTCATGGACATCGATTTTACCATCTAAATCAAATTGCAGTCCAAAAATCCTCAATTTTATGGCATCGAGGGTGGAAAAGTGTGGGGTTAATGGGGTTGTCTCATGATCTGGGATTACATTGGACTGCATATATATTTTCTCTCAGAAGTTCTCATTTCAAAATAATTGATAAGATGGATTAACTCATTTGGTCCCTATTAGAATAATGAAACCCCATTCCCATACTTAGGATATAAAAATTAATCATTTTGCTTAATTTCCTAGGTCCTACACTAGCTAGTTGGCATCCACTTGCATTCTTGTGGTAAAACTTGCCTAAACTACCTCCAAGAGATATTTAGAAATATTTTGGATAATACTATGACAACCCCTCATACTACCTAGTTTAGAAAGTGTGCATTCCTACCTTGTCCATAGTTTCATGCTTTTTCAGCAGCTTTTAAGGCAAAACATGAAAGCTAGTTTTAAGGCAACTGCCTTGTTTTTGTCACAAGTCACCCTCCTTATTTTTCTCAACTAAAAGAATTATTTAGTCACTTTTCCTTCACTTATCAGCTGTAATAACTCATTCATCCTATTCGTGACCTTCTTAACAGATTAGGAAAGTGTTTTATGCACCTATGGGGGATTTTGACTAGTTTAGTAAGCCTGCTTTTGTGCTGATTCGAATGGAATTTTTACAGATTTGAATCTATGATGTAACTATATATTTGGACAGCCTATTTTGAAATAATTTTTTCTGATGTAAACTTATTCAATATAATTTTACGTTATGCACCACATACATTCTCTTTTTTAGTGAAGCTATGCATGTTTTCAAGCAAATTTTATGAGTTCAATTGAACTGAGATTGGGATTAATTTTCCACATAGTATCAAAGACATGGTTAGATATATTTTTTTCCTCCTCTATTTCTTTCTTGTGGGAATGACATCATTCACTGGGAGCGCAATATGTCTGTACAAGGGCGTATGGAGTTGCTGAAGAATGGATCAATCTCACAATATCATCCATTAGAGGAAATTTGGGATCTAAAATGGGCCTTATAAGAAAACGCGCCAATAATAAATTTTGTGAGTCAGAATTCAAGAACCAATAGAATTTCAATAAAATGAGTCAACCATAATGGTTGAATTGACATATTTGTCATAAAAGAAAACTACTTTTTTTGTTCGTATTTTCGACATATCTCCCTGTGTTTTTACTCAAATTTCAAGAGGGAGAGCTCGTTGGATGCAGAATTTAATTCCACATCCAACGAGTACCCACACTACATACTTTTGATGGACTCCGCTACCCCAAAAACAAGAAATACCTGAAAAAACGTGATGATGACATCATCATCACATTTTTTTTAGGTATTTCATGTTTTTGGGGTAGCGGGGTCCATCAAAAGTATGCAGTGTGGGTACTCTCGTTGGATGCAAAATTACATTCCGCATCCAAAGATCTCTCTCACTCAAAATTTGAGTAAAAATATAGGGGGATATGTCTAAAATACAAACACAAAAAGTAGTTTTTTTCATTCTTTCTCCAAAATTAATAACTATTATTTTATTATTTTAACTATTATTCTATTATTTTAACTATTATTTTATTATTTTCCTTAGGAGGCCCATTTTAGACCCCAATTTTCCTCTAATGTTGACTCCATTCAACTACTTTGAATAGAAGGCACTGATGGAGATTCTGTTGAGCAGTAAAGGCCTCTACAAAGTGACCATGGAAACTGAGGATGAGCCTAATGCAGCAACAGAGAGGATTAAATGGCATATTAGGAGAGATGAGGCATAATAACAGAGACCTTCTTTTCCATCTTGATGGATTGACATCACCAAATGAAGTATGGGAGAAGCTTCAAAATTTATTTGAGAATAAAGATGAAATGAGAGGAGATCAACTGGATAACAATTTGATTTCACTAACTCCAAGAAGCTTCAAGAAGCTTCGAATCCCTGGAAGTCTACTTCTCCAAGTTCAAATCATTGGTTTTGCAGCTAAAATGGTGTGGTATCATTAAGAAAGATGAAGATCTAGTCTTGGCCATCATTTCAAAGCTTGGACCTGACTACTTAGTATTTGTTTCAACCTTCCTTGCCAAAAATATGACAAATTGAAACTAGAAGATGCCTTCTCTAGCAGATTTCATGGAATCCCTGACTCGGGAGCAAGAAAAATTGGTCATGATGGCCACCATCAAACCTTTCAAAGATCCATCTTTGGTTGCTAGAGATTCAAAGGTGGATTCCAAAGGAAATAATAAGGATAAGAAGCCATAAGTCCAAGTCTCATGAGGAGTCCTCAAACTCCAAGAAGAAGAACTCCCAGAAGAAGAAAGGTAAAGGTGAAATGAGCAAGAGCACATACTCTGTTAAGGGATTTCATCCTGAGAGATCTTGCATGGAGAAACAAATTGATCTATTGAATCAACTCCTGGAAAAACACAACGTATCACTTCCTAAAGATGCAAAGAAAAAGGAAGGAGGATCAAGTTTCGAAGACAAGGATATAGTTCATGCCCTAGTTGCAAGAAATGTAATATCTCCTTCCTTTATCATTGATTATGGAGCTTCAAGGCACATGGTTTTGACAAGGGATTCCTTCTCCTCTCTTTATGATTCAAATGGTCCAAATAGTGTTGGGAAATAAATCATAAACTACAAATAAGGGTAAGGGTAGCATAGATTTTGACAATGGTTCCTTCAATAATGTCTTTTATGACCCGGGTCTTGTTGCTAATCTCTTATTAGTCTATCAGATGACCCACACTAGGACTCCTAAGAAGGTTTTTTTAATCCCAATGATGTTGAAATCTCTAATATTACGAATGGTAGAGTAATTGCTAAATGTTTTTTGGATCACAGTTCAAAAATGTACAAGTTCTCATACTTCATGCCCTTCTCAAACCCCTATGATCTCTTCACTCATGCTAATGAAGCCAACAAGATTTGTCATGAGAGGTTCGCCATCTAAATTAAAAATATATTTCAATTTTTTCTGACAAATACATGGCCATAAGGTTTCCCAAGATCAAGTTTTCCAAAGGAGTATGTCAGGTTCACATTCTAGGAAAACACCCAGAGCATAAGTATGAGAGATTCAGTCATGAGCGAAAATATACACCTCTTGAGCTCATCCACATTGAAATTGTTGGTCCTTTTCCTTATATGTCCATGATTCAATCCAAGTATGTCCTTACCATCATAGATTACTCTTCTAGATACGGTTGGGTTTACTTCCTCAAGCACAAGTCTAAAATTTTTTACCTCTTCAAGTTTTTCAAATCCTTGGTTAAGAACCAGTCTGGAAGGAAACTCAAGATCCGCATATTTGATAATGGTGGTGAGTATGTCACGTCTGATTTAATTCATTTTTTTTAATATGCAAGTATCTAGATGAAACATTGTATTCCTTATATACCTCAATAGAATGGTGTTGCTGAGACAAAGAATAGATCTTTCATGGAGATGGCTACATGTATGATGGAGTCTAATACTTTTCCACCAAAGTTTTGGGATGAATCTATAAAATGTGCATCCTACATCTCAAATAGGGTGCCTCACAATAATATTGATTGAATCACTCATTTCGAAGCTTGGAGTGGACGCAATCCCGATGTGTCTCATTTTAGGATTTTTGGCTCTAAGGCTTGGGATAGAATTCCAACATAAAAGAAGAAGGATTTGGAACCTCAAGTCAAGAGTGCCTATTTATTTTGTATTGTGAATATTCCAAAGGGTATAATCTTATACACATGAGCACTCAAATATCCTTTATTGAAATGAGTGTTTAGTTTGAAGAAGAGCCTATGGCATCATAAAAAATCAAAGAGTCTTCTTCACCACCACCACCTTTGACTGTAAGTGAAGAGTATGAAAAGTTTTATGATTCCATTATGTATGATAATAATGATTTAATTTCATATCCTAACACACCCACGAGGCCAAAGTGGAAATAAAATAGCATTCATATAGTTGGGGAACTATCTAGAAATCCTTATGATCCTTAGAGGACTATATCTCAATTCAAGAGTGCCCTTTCTATAAAGGACCCTTTCCTTGTTGAAAAGTGTTATATAATGGTTGAATAATATCCACAAACATATTAATATGTATCAAAATATCCAATATGGAAAATAGCCATGAAGGAGGAATACCATTCGCTCCAGAAGAATGAGACATTGGAACTAGTCAATCTCCCACCAGGGAGAAAGCTAGTCAAGTGCAGATGGGTATTCACAAAAAATTTTGTTGTTGATGGATCTCCTATAAAGTATAAGGAAATTTTGTTGGCCAATGGATTCTCCCAATTCCAAGGCATTGAATAAAATGAGACCTTTTCACCAATGACAAAGATGAATTCCATAAGACTAGTTTTGGCCATTGCAGCTTCCAAGCAATGGGAGGTAGATCACATGGATGTGAAAAATGTTTTTTACATGGAGATATGAAAGAATAGATATATATGCAGTATCTAGGAGGATTTTTTACTAATCCATATCTTGTGTGCAGGTTGACTAAATCACCGTATGGGCTAAAACAAGCTCTCGGAGCTTGGTATGCCAAGATTGATGGCTTTTTGCTATCACTGAACTATAGCAGAGGCAAGTATGACCCAAATGACTATTTGAAGCTGATTCATGGTTCAATTATAATTATTATTTTGTATGTGGATGGAATTATGATCACAGGAAGTTCCAAGAAATAAATTTCCTCCTTGAATGGTGCAATGAACCATGCTTTCTCCATGACTAATTTGGGATTTTTGAGCCAATTTTTGGGTCTTGAAAATTCTTAATCAGATATTGGAAACAAGGTACATCGGTCTAAGTATGTTTCAAAACTGCTAAACAAGTTCAACATGAAGGATTGAAATACAATAAAGACTCCTTTCTTTTCAGGAGTTAAGCTTGAAGAAGTGTAGTCCATTCCATTGGTAAACAACACTATGTATAGGAAGCTGGTTGGTTGTCTTCTTTATTTGACTCATACTAGACCCAATATATCTTATGCAGTGAGTGTGGCTTCCAGACACATAGATCAGCCTTATGAAAACCATTGGAGGGAAGCAAAAAGAATCCTAAACTTTGTACAAGGAACAAGAACTCATGGGATTCACTATCTATGCATGTTTTCAAGCAATTTTTGTGAGTTCAATTGATATAAGCTTGGGATGAATTTGCACAGTCCCCAGCTTCTCATGCAAGATATAATCAGAAATTAGGCTACAAATTATTAGATGTCACTGCACAGGATGGGGAAGAGAAATGGTGGTGGAAAAGAGTTTGGAAATCACATTGTCCTTTAAAGACAAAATTTTTATGTGGTGCATTTTGGAAAATAAGGTCCATATCTAGGAAAGAATGAAAAGGAGGAATATAAAGGGACCAAATCGGTCTTCCTTGTGCAATCAGAGTGACGAAATGATCCCTTGCTTATTCATAAATTACCCTTTTTTCCTGAAAAACATGGGCTGGGATGAATACTCAATTGAAAACCGTGGGAATGGAGTTGTCCTTCATTGGAGGAGGCTTAGAGATATTGGGTTTCTTATCCTATGACTGCAAGATATCATGAATTACCTCTTATTTGCATTTGGGTAATTTGGTTGGTGACAAATAGGGTGGTATTCCAGTACAAGCCAATTATACCCAAATTGTTGCATACAACAACACAAATATTTTATCTTATTTTCCATAGGGAAAAAACCCCCTAGCCCCTTGTATTATCTCAGAGGAGGTTATTAACAAACAAATTCTATGGGCATATTTTGATGGGGATTCTCAAAATGAGGAGTTTGTGGGGGGGACGGGGGGGGTGCAGTACTTCATGTCTGAAAACCATTTCTATAAAATTAAAATGGGCATGGTCCGAGGGTCCAATAGCTACACTGAGCTCTGTGCTCTAAAACTCCTTCCCTATTTTTATAGAGAGAAAAAATGCACTCAACTTCATATTTTTTGCGACTGTATGATTGTTATTAACTGGATAAATAAAGTGCAATTTTTCCATAGTCTTTTACTTAATTCTGTTTTGACATAAACTCAAATACTCTTGGAGGATATTGACACTTTCTCTTGTCGACATGTATAGAGGGAACGAAACGTGGAAGCTAATCAACTCTAAAAGCTGAGACTAACTATTCCATTTGGAAAATGGAATATATTGGAGCAGGATAATGAAATTTTCCATGAATACTACCATAGGCCTTTTACAGACAGTCTGGAACAGATCATCTAAAACTATTTTTTTTGTCCTCCGATATATTGTATGTACAATGTTATATCTGCTTCTGGGGTTCCACTAGGGAACCTAGAAAACACTATATATTTCTTGTTTGGATGTTGTATGGGTCTGTAGACTAATACATAGTTGAACTGTTTATATATTATTTTTGAGAAGCTGAAAATCTAACATCAGGAAAAGGCTCATAACAACCTTTCTGCAATATGTAATTTAATTATACTTTAATTAATTTAACCTCTTTTCCTTGGATATATATATAGATAGACAGATAGATAGATAGATAGATAGATAGATATTATCATTATTTATTTATTAAAAAAATTGTGTGTGGGTTGCCTATGGCCATGGTCACAAGGTTGTGGGGCAGGGTTCTCAAAGGCATATCATTTAACCTCACAATCCTTAATTGAAGAGAATATCGATATTCATAATTTATAGAATTAAGAAATATCTATATAAAGTATGGGTGTTAAAACCTCTGTAGTAGGCTCAAATCAACCGATCATCATTAAAGTAATGAATTTATGTTACTTTTAAAAATACTAGATATGATGATAAGGATGGAATTATGAATTAAAGGGGATGGATTTTTGTTCATATCGACATCTCATGAAGCATGTATAATGTGTGATGTATGATAATATATTTAGCTTCATATTGGTATCTTGTGATGTGGTCATAACCGTAGGGGATTCACCTTGTTGACCAATATCCTATCATGTTCGTTCATAAAGGGGGGTTTTTTAATTGTGAAAAATAAGGTCAGTATTTTGTAGGTATTGGAGAACGGAGAGTAGGGCATGGGGGTTTTATAGGTATTGCGAGGTATAAAAAGGGGTATCTAGTAAAAATAAGGAATATCTCATAAAAAAATGGTTTATTTAATTGGAAATATGTATTGGGAGGGGGGATCAACAAATGAAACTTTGTAGGTATTTATCAGTATATAGTTAAATTAGGGGTATTATTTAATATCTCCTAGATGAAGGTGTTATGGCATAGTTTCACTAAGTGAAGACCTGGTGGTCATAACTCATGATGTGGTATAATATATATTATATGTACGGGGTTAAGGTATAATGATATGCATAGAGATAGAAAGTTTGGACTACGACTATATATAGTGCCATGTATATATGAATAATGATGTACTATACAAAGGCATGGTATTATAACTACAAGATAATAAATGTTTTTATGATTTTGAGAGGAAGTTCCCAGTTAATGATAAAATTATTAATTAATAAGGATTTCAACCAATAGTAGAATCCATTGGAATTGTGTTGGAAGAAAAAAAATAGAATTGGGATGGACAACATCGATATCCTGAGAGAGAATGAGTTCATGTTCATAGTTCTCCTAATTTAATAAATTTTTATAGTACTATTGGTTATCTTGGATTCAAATTTTCTTATTGCCACTAAGGTACTAATGATTTGTGAGCTTAGGATTGAATGGCATTGGCATTTTTATTTTAAGAGAGGTAGGAAAACCCTAAGTATTATTGGTAGTTTATTGTTGAATGAACAAGCACCACAAATTAGTAGTTTCAAGCATTTTATTTTATCATTGATTACTTCATGCTAATTTGAATAAGTATATTCCTATGATGAGAACATCTTGTTTGTGTGATTTGTAAACATGTTTGGATAATGTGACTTTATGCATCTTGCTAAAGGGTAAGTAAATGTGACATTGAGACTAGTGACATTTGACTATGATTTTTAAACATTCTAATTCTATTGAGATTTTCCAGTAAGATTGAGATAGATGTTTCTTTAATTATTATAACATGCATGTGGTATTTTGACTGTAACTTCGAGATGAAGTGTCTTGAAGGGTGGGTGTATGTAACTCCCCATTTTGACTTAGAAAGCTAAACTACATTTTGACCTATATTGTATATCTTTGTTGATTATTTATTAACGTCACTTGGATTGATAAACTATATATGTGTAGATTATGGACCTATTGTTGTAAGGAAGTTGTGTATAAATTTTATTGGTTATGTTGTGAATGATGAAATTAGTATGATGTCCCTTTAACATGCTAATTTAGATAGATAAATGTGGTATGTGGGTACTAATTTATAGTTTCGTGATGAAACATTGAGTAGCATGCATATAGTAATGGGCCTTTTAACCATAATTCAAATTCCATGTCATCATGTGTTAGCCAATGAAATTGATTTAAATTTGAAATATCGTATAGGTCTTAAACAATTTTTTAAATAAATTTGGGGATAGGTATCATAAAAAAAACTACTTTTTTTGTTCGTATTTTTGACATATCACCTTGTGTTTTTACTCAAATTTTGATCGAGAGAGCTCATTGGACACGAAATTAAATTCCACATCCAACGAGTACCCACTCAACATACTTTTGACGGACCTTGTTACCACAAAAACAACAAATACATGAAAAAACATGATGATGACATCATCATCATGTATTTCTCATTTTTGGGGTAGTGTGGTCCGTAAAAAGTATACCGAGTGGGTACTCCTTGGATGCGAAATTCAATTTCGCATCCAATGAGCTCTCTCGATCGAAATTTGAGTAAAATCATAGGAAGATATGTCAAAAATACAAACAAAAAAGTAGTTTTTCTCTTTTCTTCCTCCAAAATTATTAAATATTATTTTATTAATTTAACTATTATTTTATTATTTTTCAAAGGAGGCCCATTTTGAATTGAAATTTCCTCTAATAAAGTGATTTGAATCATTATGATACTAAGGTGATGCAGATGGCTTGGATTTCAAAAGATCAATGTTGTGCTAGTAAATAATATTGGTTTGCAATACATTTCTATGATGTGTGGGAAAGTGTACGTTTTTATGTAAGTATAGTTTCCCAAACTAGTCATTTTGACATGGTTCTAATAACAATAACTTAGTAAGGAAATCAATATAGCATTGGCCCTATGTCTATTAGGAGGGGTGGAGGTATTACCCACCATTTATCCTTTAAAACCAAGGGTCATGGGAGGGTTGTGCTAATACATTCTCCCCAAGTTGTTTGATAACAAATACTGATCACCTACTGGGGAATATTGGTTGGTATAATCGATAATTTCAGCTTATGAGTTCTATCTGGGACTATATCATTATAGTGGACTCCTGGACATATTCTAACAGAGGAAAGGATAGGATGTGGAAGATGGAAGTAGGTAAGAGATGAAGGATGGTTCTAAGTAGTTTAGAATGTTTCCTGTGAGTTATTTAGGAAAAATTGGTTACTCCTGTGTCTCAAAGCTCTAGATTTTTTCATGTGTGATGATCTCAATATGTTGTGCAATACGTAATGTCAAATGGTGATCTAGTTAGTGATATTTTTAGAAGTTGGGATGATTGATTGTTGTCTTACATATTTGGATGAGAGCATACATGAACTATCCATTACAGATTTTGATTTGTTACCATTAGCACACACAACATATATATGTGCTAGTTTCACATGCATTATACGTTGCACATGTGCATTGGTATTATTTCAAATATAAATTTACTATTAAATTATATTATCTTTTTAAGCATATGGGTTGATTAATATTTTGATTTAAAAGTAGGCTAATTTTAAATATCAAAGCAAAGTGCATTTCATTTTTGGATATGAATTTGGTTTCATTTCATTAGCATAAGATTGATTCGTAAGGTTTTACCAAGGTTGAGATGATTAGATTTGATTTGATCCGTAAGGTGAAATGTTAAATTATTTAAAGTTATGGATATGATCCTACTTATTATTATTATTATTATTATTATTATTATAACCATTCATAGAAAATGGGTTAGATCTCCTCCTAGATAGGAGGAGGCAGTGGGAAGTGCTTAAGGGGGAGTTGGAGAGAAGGAAAGGGGGAGGCTATTTGGAAAGGAGAAATTTGGAAGGAAGAGGGGACTGAGTGGGAAAACTAGATTTGAACCAGATGGGTTGGATAGGAAAGTTGAGATATCACCCAAGGTATTTTTCTAAGTCTCATTTTTTGTTATTGTTGTTAATACCATGGGAACATAGGGCTTGAAAAATTGATACCTTTCCTATATCTAGGGAGTTAGATAGGCTAATCCTGGTTGATTGGGAGGTAAATCCAAATACAAGAATACTTTATCGGATTATTGTAGAAGAGGATTTGATTGGATTGCTAACTCAACTAGATTGTTGAGCTAATCTACTAATTTTTCTTGTTCAATTCAATTATTATTTTAATTTCAATAGCAACATAATTTAATGATTAAATTATATTCATCATGGTTGGAACATATACAATAGTTAATTATTGCAAATTGTAATAAAGAATTTAGAAATTATACCTTCAAATTTATTTTACCAACAAATGAAATTCAAAATTATGATTATGAAAAGCTAATGGGTTAGATTAATTGAACTAATAAACACACTTTAGGAAATGGGTGTTACAACAACAAATGAAAAAATGGTCTCAAGCCCTCTCAGATAGCTCCTACTCCCATTGGAGATAAATGAACTAATACAAAAGGTAAGAAGATTGAGAGACATTGTAATTTTTATGGGCAAGTTGGTCATTAGAATTATAGAGGTTTAAGAAGATGGAATTCTTAGAAGTATAAATACAGAAGCACGCCATCAATCTTGATTCTTCTTATTCTAACTCTTCTTTCATGGACCTACACTTCCTGCTTTTGGTTTTTTGTTCAATGTAACATCTACTTCTTATTCTAATGAGTGACTTATTGATTTGGAACATCTTATCATATGACTAATGATAAAGCCATTTTTTTCTGATTTTAAAGAATGCAATACCAAAAAAATATTTGTTGGTGATGATAGATCTCTTAGTGTTGTAGGGTTTGGAACAATTCAACTAGATGTGGTCATTTCCATGATGTATTATGTGATACAAGTATTTCCCACAACTTGTTATTATTATATCAAACCACTCATTCAAGTGAATGTAAAATGATATAATTTTAACCTCACCAAGTCCTAATAAATGATTTAAAAGATTATAAGTATTTCTTAGCAATTGGTAAATTGATTATTGTAGTGTACTTTACCCTAAATCACCCCACTAGGGTCGAATACACTGTGATTCTAACATTGAAATGGTTGATTCTAAGTAATCCACTAAGAAATAAGATTCTCTAAGGCTACGACAACATGACACAAGCCAAATAAATAAAAACAATCATTCATTAAAATGAACACGACCCTTCCAATGCAAACTATTCCCCAAATGTACATGCAATGCAATGTATTTGTAACATGAATACAACTAGGTCTAAGTAACAATTTCACAAGTAACTTAAATATCATTAACACATCTATGGGAAGCTTCGCATTGCCATTTAATCAAATGATAAATTCATATCCACATATGTTAATAAAATTCATATTTACAACAACAAGAAAATCAACATTTCAACATTCCAATAAATCATACTTATAACAACAAAATACACCAGAATTGTAACACTATTCCACAACCATTAAACCTATACTATATCATATCATGAAGCTGTGATCGATAGGAATATAATTAACATAAACACCAAATCTATTGGTTTCCACAAAACATAAACCAAAAAATCATTTGTTAACTACAATAAGACATAAACAATTCTACTCTGCTAGCTGCCAATTTAACACTATTAGCTAAGCCATATAACATAAGAATATAATCAAATATGAAACATACAATATCAAATATAAAACCAGCCTACATGGATACGTATGAAACATAAAAACACAATAAATAATTTCCAAATAAAATACTTATCTATGAATGGCTCAACTAGCTTCAATGAGACAACGTTCCACCCATCCTTATACACAATCAAGACAAATACTTGAACAGTTCACCCTCAATCCAAGGACATGGATCCACACGCTAAGGACCTCTCAAATAATATCTCAACAAAGAATACTCATGACACAACCTGAGAAACACAACACATTCCCTCACAACTTATTTGCTCTACATCAACACTTCCTGGTGCAATGTGATTCCCTTCACTAATCCAGTCCCTCATGACATCACCATCCACCCTTAGGAATCACACGATAATATTAGAGAAAAATAATGATCCTTGAGTTACTTTTATGTTCAATATAAGGTCTAACCAATCTCCACACGAGAATATATCAATGTCCAATCACCCTCACAATATTTTTTATTTCCCCTGCAAACAAAAGGGTATGATACCTATGTGCAAAAATTCCAAATTGAATCCATCCATAGGCATTCAAATTTATGAGAGAGAAGCCCTGCAAACAAAAGAATGATGAATGAAATCCAACTCTAATCCCTTCATAGCAACTGGAATTTGCTAGCATAGGATATCTTAGGTTCATTGGCAAGCAATTCTAATTCACTAAGGGATTTTTCCAACTCATTGGATGACCATTTGAGTTCTCAAGGGAGCAACTCAAATCCACTTAGTTTGACCCTAATTCACTAGAAAAACACTCCCAACCACTAGAGGTAACTTGAATCTAAAAAGACTGGTAGAATTCCCCTTAAATCACTCCCATGCATTGAAGACAACTCAAATTTACCAAGATTGACTTGAATACCCCCAAACTCACTCCCATGCACTGAAGGCAAATAGAACCCACCAAGAAGGAATTGAATTCCCATAAAATCACTCTAACTGACTAAAGAAATTTTCCCAAATTTACTATGATTAACTGAAGATAACTCGAATTAGGTGGGGTTTACACAAATAAAGTGCATGGTGGACACAAATACTTAAACAAGCACATATGGCAAGGGAGATGGGGGAGTAAGTCCCATTGGAATCCAATCGAGAATATTCTCATCAAGTAAGGGTGCATGTAAAGCATCAAGTAGGTGTAATATGATCTCTAAAGTCCAATAACATCAAAATTAGGAAACATAGAGGATTGTTAGAAAGAGGAGAAAATCCTAACCCCTACCCCCCTCACATGTGGAATCCATGACCCCCAACCATGTTAGTTTTCTACTTTGAGATATTATTTAATTAAACTAATAATAATAATGCCCATAGTCCATAGTCCAGGAACCTAGTTCCACCAAATGATAAATAACCACATCTCCCATTTCCAGGGCTTACCGTCGGGGCATTACAATTATATTTCCAGATTGTACAAATTTCACAACTGTAGGTCATCATATCTCTCATTAGTTTTTGTTGCTCGTAGTGATGAATTAAGCAAAATTTGGCATGAAAAAATATGGTCATCTAAACTATCTCTCATTGCAACAACCATGTAATCAGAATATGGTGAGTGGTATTACTCACATGTCTTCTATAGATAGTGTTTGTTCTAGTTGTGTACTCAACAAACACCATCTAAATTTTTTTAACAATCGTGTATCGACATTCCTCGCCCCCCTTGCAATTTGTTCATAATGATTTTTTGACCATTTACTATGGCCTCTTTCTATGGGTTCAAGCACGTTTTAACTTTCATTGATGACATGGATTTATTTCTTAATATTAAAAGTGAAGTTTTTGACTTTATTTTAGTCTTTAATTCCCTGTAGAAAATCAATTTGGACATCAACTTTGGAAGTTAAGAACAAATACTAGAGGCAAATATCTTAACAGCAAATTTGTAGTTTATTGCACTACATAGGGCATTCATATGTAACATAATGTTCCATATACACCACAAAAAATGGTGTTACTTTGATAAATAATCACACATTTAAAGAAACAACAACTTGTATCATCCAATATAAAGGATCGAGTCCTCGTGTTTGGGAAAAGGCCATTAATTGTGCCAATTACATAGTTAATCACACTCACACGGGATTTAAAAGATATATAACCTAGATATAAAGCATAAAGCATGTAGAGTTCTCCCCCCAAATTGGATACCCAAAGCCTCTCCCCAACAACAATAGATAATAAGCTTTATATAGCTTAAGTTTCCCTTCCTTGGACATGATTCATGTGAATCCAAATTAGCCCCCTTTGATTGGGATATTTACAACTTATTTTGTAAACATAGTATTTTGGTTACAAATTGTTTAAAGATGACATGGTTTTTTTAAACCATATGCCAATACATCCAATGTTACAAGCAAACATAGCATAGGATTGGCGGCCACATTATAACATATGATAAATATGACCCAAAACCAAATAACCAACCAAATATATATTAAGGTTAGAAGAAAAACCATGTGGGGTTCGTTGAGTTTGGTGGCATGTCCCCACTTTGGAATATTCCAAGGTTTTAACCATATGACCCTTTTTTTGCTCATAAAAAACATGTACTAACTTTAAATAAAAGCGGCCCAAAATATGGAAAGCAACATAGTGTAGGAGAGATGGTGAAGGCGTAGTGCTCGATCGTGGGAAGTCGCGGGTTCAATTCAAATCACCTCCAAGAATATTTGGTAAATAAAGTTGATTTCAGATAAATGAGTAATGCCATGTGTCCAAATATGTCCTATAATGTCTATTTAGTTTCCACATGTTGATATACCAGTGGCCCATGCAAAAGCCAATTGGATTCCACTTGTACCACCAACTCGACTGCCACATCACCAGTTCTACCAACTGGGGTGCCAACTAAGGTCTGCAATATTCCATGTGGAGATCTGTGGGGTTTCCACATCAAAATTGTACATGACATGTGAAACCATTCCAATGGTACCATGTGGTATCCTTTTTCCATTTCTACACAATAAATTATTGTTCCGTCGAAACTTCAGAGTTTAATATCATGGTCGTATGAAGTTTGTTTGAGGTGAAATGAATATCACCAGAAATATCTTATCAATATATATATGATGATGATGTCCATTCTAGAATTCGAGCACTTTCATTCTGGAGCATCTTCATATCCTCATGGATCACACATGACATGAAATCCTATCAAATCTTAAAGTCACATAAGCTAATATATTTTATGTGCATCAGTTTATCGATACAAATCTCATGTATTTGTAATGTCATGTAAACACGATGTATTTGAAAACACAACCATCCATAAGGAAAGCCAGTGGAATTATAGTTAATGAGAAAGTGAGATTCCATCACATGCGATCAAGTATGATCAACACGACACAATGATGAATCAAGGTATACATGTCATTACAATGTAATCCACTCATGTCACCATTTTCAATCCTCTTAAGCATTTCAAAGACATAATCTATATCAAATTAGTCAAGAAATCTATGCTTGAATACAAAGTTGAAAGTATGCAATTTCAAAAAAGGAGGGTCCCCAAGTCTTTCAAATTGGGTCTAGTTGAGGCCTCAACAATCCCTATCTCATGCTCTTAGCTCCAACCATGAGAAATCCTCCTACAAGTTTACAATTGTCAAGAAACAACAATTATACCCCAATTGAAGTCAAAATTGTCAAATCCCAATGCAATGGGATTTAAACCCTAAACGGGAATTAAAAAATTGGCATAAGCATGTCTAGTAGCCAATATAATTACATGTTAACAATTGGATGGGTTTATCCTCCATAGGATTTTGTGTGTGTTTATTTTATATTCTATTTATTTCCTTATTTTTTTATTAATATTATTTTGCATAATGGATTTCATATGGAAATCCATTGGATACTTATCCTCACTTTGAGGATGGTACCCAAGATAAACTATATTATTTATGGATCAAGTCCACGTCAAAAATCAACAATCGACTCATGGAGATAGAAAACATGTCATAAAGTGGGATTTGAACAAGTGTGGGGGAGGATAAAAACTCTTCTATTAGAAACACAAGATAAACCCAATTGACAAACACACATGCCAATGAATTCCTCTTGCACACTAGAATCCCTTGAATGGGAGAGGCTATAATACTAATTTCTATAAACATGAATAACACATACTTGCCCAAGATGTATGTAGATATATTTGTAATAAATGGTTAATACTTGTTAAATTGATGGATCCTACAAAGATAACTATCATAGTATATTATCCACCACTGGCATTAGTGTGACAATTGAGAAAAACTCTAGGAAGTACTGGCTACTACAGAAAATTTATTAAAGGATAATGCGTAGATCACAGTCCCAATGGAAAATTTATTCAATAAAGATAGTAACTTATAGTGTAATGAATAATGTTAGTAGAGCCTCAACATGTTGAAGGAAAAGATGGTGACAATTCCTATGTCTATATTGGTGAAAGTAATTCCATGTGCATGTTGATGCTTCATCCATTTCTTTAGGTGCAGTACTCGCTCAGCTAGGAGAAGGGTCCATCGATCATCCTATAGCATTTGCTTGTAGGATATTTCCTAGAACGGAGAGAAATTATGGTATGATGGAACAAGAAGGATTAGCTATGATATATGATTTGTAAAAAATTAGGAATTATTTGTTAGGAAGTCATTTTAAAATGTTCGTTGATCATTCTTCTTTAAGGTACATGGTCAACAAGCCAGTGTTGGCGGGGGATGGAATATGCAGGTGGCTATTGTTATTCCAAGAATATGAATTTGAAATTATAGTTAATATAGGAAGGATGAATGCATGGAATGACCATTTCATGAGGTTAGAAGCAAGGGAAAACCCATTAACCTGGATGATAACATCCTAGATGCACAACTCTTTTCGGTGAAGATAGTGAATGGATATTTTGAATACACAGTGAAATTTTTGAATATAGGTTTGACACCACAACGATATAATGTAGCACAAAAGAAGCAAATGGTTGTCAAATAAATATATTATCAATTGATCGTAGGTTAGTTATATAATCCAGGACCAAATGAAATCTTAAGACAATGTGTTTTGGAGCATGAGCGCCCTATGATTTTGGATGAAGTTCATGATGGTGTTGCAGGAGGACACTACATAGGAAAACTTACAACACAAAAAATATTGAGGGTACGATTGTGATGGCCAAGCTTGCATAAAGATGTCAAGGATTATTGCAGATATTGTGATATTTTCCAAAGAATTGGGAAACAATCATGAAGGGATGAGATTCCATTACCACCACAGGTCACACTGCAAGATTTCAACAATTGGGATGTTGATTTAGGGGGTCCAATCAACCCACCTATGAAGAGGTTAGGAGCACGATATATTATCCTGCGGTAGACTATCTAACTAGACGGGTTGAGGCCGAACTAGTAAAACATTGTATTACTATGAAGTTTTTATTCCAAAATGTAGTTACCAGATTTGGATGCCCTTGAATTCTATTGAGTGACCAAGGAACTCACATTGTAAACAAGATGATTGAAGCTCTAACACAAGAACTCCAAATATATCATCGGAAGAGCACCCCATACCATCTGCAAGATAATGCAATTGTTGAAGCTTTTAATAATATTTTGGAGCATTCTTTGACTAAGGTTTGTAATGTGAACTGCAACGACTAGGATTTGAAGATACCTATAGTTTTATGGGCTTATAGGTCAACTTTTAAGAACTTAATAGGTTAGACACCCTTCAAGTTGGTATATGGAAACAAAGTTATCATGCCAATGGAGTATATTGTACCCAGTTTGACAATTAGTTCCTTCACCGAGATGTCAACCACTAGTGCAGTAGAAGAAAGGTTGTCGCAGTTATTGCAGTTAGAAGAAGACAAATTTATTACAGGATTTCATCAACAAATTCATAAGGAAAGGGAAAAGGATGGAGTGGAATCTTTTGGAAATTCCTTTTGGAAAAAAGAATCTATAATTTATTTAACTTAGAGGAGATTGAATATGGATCTCATTTCTAAGATTCCCTTCATATAATGATATTAGATGTAATAATATTGATATTTACACTTGAATTTTGGTTCATGAAATGCTAAACCAACCAACCAACCTAAACTTCAAGATTTATCGTGAATTTAAAATTGTATTAAAAAATTGTCAATATAAGCTATTTTTGGATATAAATTTCTTAGTTTTTTTGTTCACTTTCTCTAGGTCATAAACACCAAATTGGTCTAAAAGACATTTAAAAACATTACTAATGTTAGAATAATCAACCCATAGTTAGCTACCTTAGACATTAATTAATCCATTTTTGTCTTATTTGCCTAGTTTCCATATTCCACTCTATGCAAGTTGTCCTCCACATGTCCAAGATGGTCAAACTTGCTAAATATAAGTCATGGAGCACTTGGGAAACCTATTGGAATCAATTCAGCTTTATTCTTGAACCTCCCTAGTGCATATCTGCTTTTTCTGCTTTATTGCATGCTGTTACTGATCAGTTTTATGGCAAAAGGGAAAGTATGACTAGGTGAAGTTGACCTGTTTTTTGCCCTCATCATCCTCCACTCTTTTCTCCTAATAAAAGAATTTATGAGTTTTCCTTCCATCACCTATTATATTTCCTAATATATTTTTCCAATTTGTGAGCTCCTAGGTAGATTTGGAAACTACTTTATGCACCTATGGGGGATTTGACTAGATTTAGTAAGCCTGCTTTTGACTAATTCGAATGGCATCCCAATGCATTAAAATATATCATGTAATTATTTATTTTGGAAGCCTATGACTTCACAAGGTTGGCTATTATACACTTATTCAATATAGATTAGTGTTTTGCTCCATATTCAGTCTCCTTTGTGTTTAATTTGCATGTTTGATTAGCAATTTTTGTGAGTGCAATTGTTATAACACTTGGGTTCAATTTCCACATGGTATCAGAGCATTTGTAGATCAATTTCTCTCCTTCCATATTTCTATTGTAGGTTCGACATCTTGACTGGGAGAATTCTGCTGACTGAAGGGACAATTTCTGAGCTATGGATCAATCTCAGAAGATCATCTTGGCTCCATTTAATTTATTTGAATGGAAAGTAGAGATGGAGATACTATTGAGAGTGAAATGCCTCTATAGGGTGACTATGGAAACTAAAGCAGATCCCAATGCAGCTGCAGAGAAAATTAAATGGCACAATGGGAGGGATGAGGCCTATGGTCTCCTGTGTCTAAGCATATCCAGAGACCTCCTTTTCCATCTTGATGGATTGACATCACCAAATGAAGTATGGGAGAAGCTTGTTGAGATTTTTGGTAAAATAGATGAGATGAGAGGACATCAAATTGAGAATGAATTGATCTCCTTGAGTCCCAATAGCTTCAAATCCCTACAACTCTACTTTTCCAAGTTTAAAGCCCTTGTTTTGCAACTAAAACAGTGTGGAACTGAAAAGGAGGAGGAGCAACTAGTTTTTTCCATACTCTCAAAGATTGGCCCTGATTATTCAGTGTTTTTTTCGACCTTCCATGCCACCAAGATGACAGCTTGAGCCTAGAAGATTCCTAAACTTGCAGAGTTCATGGAATCCCTCACACAAAAACAAGATAAATTGGTAATGATGGGCACCATCAAACCTTCCAAATACCAAGCTCTAGTTGTTGGATATTTGAGGATGGATTAGAAAGGCAAGAAGAAAGCTAAGAATCCACCTGAGAAAAAGAGAGACAAGAACAAGTCTCTAGAGGAGCCCCAATGTTCCAAGAAGAACCCCCAGAAGAAGAAGAACAAAGGAGAAATGAGTTTGTTGATTCCGATATGTCTGATAATGATGATTTGATTGAATATCCTAATAGTCCTACAAGACCAAAAATGGCAGCAAAGACCATTCATGCACTTGGGTAACTAGCTGGAAATCCAGTGATTCTAGGAGGACTAGATCTCAATTTGAGAGTGCCCTGTTTATGAAAGACCCTTTGTTTGTAGAGAAATGATATATGATGTTTGAATAAGACCCACATACATATCAAGATGCTGCACATGATCCAATATGGAAAGCTTCCATGAAATAAGAATTCATCTCACTCCAGAAGAACAACACTTAGGAGCTGGTTGATCTTCCTTAGGGAGGAAGCTAGTTCAATGTAAGTGGGTTTTCAAAACTATGTTTGTTGTTTATGGTTAACCTTTTAAGTATAAGGAAATATTGGTAGCCAAGGGCTACTCACAGGTACATGGTATAGACTACAATGAGACCTTTGCACCAGTGGCAAAGATGGACTCCATCAAGCTAGCCTTAGCCATTGCAGCTTCGAAGCACTGGGAGGTACATCACATGGATGTGAACTGTGATTTCCTAAATGGATATATTACTGAATATATTTACATGCAGCAGCCTCAAGGCTTTGTTACTAATCTATATCTTGTGTGCAGGCTAAAGAAATCATTGTATGGGCTTAAGCAAGACCCCAGGGCTTGGTATGCCAAGATTGATGGCTTTCTGCTATCATTGAGTTTTGGTTGATGCAAGTCTGATCCTAATGTTTATTTGAAGCTGATTCATGGTTTTTTGATGATTATTTTCTTGTATGTGGATGACCCTCTGATTATAGGAAGCTCAAAGAATGAAATTGCCTCCTTGAAGGATGCAATGAACCATGCATTTTCTATGACTGATTTGGGGTTATTGAGCCAATTCTTGGGTCTCAATATTGCTCAAACCAAACATGGAATAAAAGTACATCAGTCCAAGTATTCTTTGGATTTTCTAAACAAGTTCAACATGAAATATTGCAAGCCAAGCAAGACTCCCTTCCTTTCAGGAGTTAATCTTGAAGAAGCAGGTTCTTCTCCTATGGTAAATAATACACTGTATAGGAAACTGATTGGGTGTTTGCTGTACCTTACACCTACTTGACCTGATATTTCTTATGTAGTAAGTGTGGCTTCAAGATACATGGATCAGCCTCATGAGATCCATTGGAGAGCAGCCAAAAGGATCCTTAACTTTGTTCAGGAAACAAGGACTCATGGGATCTTCTACAAAGCTAAATCTATTCTTGATTTGATTGGGTTTACTGATAGTGATTGGGTAGGTGAAAACACAGATTGAAATTCAACATCGGATATGTTTTCATGCTTGCTGAAGGACCAATCAGCTGGTCAAGCAAGAAACAGAGTGCCATTGCACTCTCATCTACAGAAGCAAAGTACAGAGGAGTTGTAAATGCATCAACTCAATGTCTATGGTTGTAGGGGTTACTTGGTGAGTGTGGATTCGAATCAGAATACTCAACTACTATCTATTTTGTTAATCAGAGTACCATTCAAATCTACAATGATCCAGTTCAGAGACAGAGAACCAAACACATTGAGATCCATATGCACTACATCAAACAACTTGTGCATGATGGCACCATTCACCTACTCTTATGTGCATCTTCAAAACAAGTAGCAGACATCTTCACCAAAAAAAATTGTGAGAATACATTCAGCAATCTCAAATCACTATTGGGGATTGTTGATCATGCTGTGAAGCATCATTGATGATGAGATCTTCAAATTTTGTTTTATTGTCCATGTTTAAGGGAGGAATTTTCCCACTAGGTTTTTGCCTCTTTCCTTGTTTAAATGGACATGCAGTATGTAAAGGGTGACTAAGCCTTGTTGCTAGGACCTATAGTTTTCTGATATTTTACTCATAAGTCAGGCTTAAGGGGGGGTGTTAGAATAATAAACCCATAGTTAGCTACCTTAGACATTAATTAATCCATTTTTGTCTTATTTGGCTAGTTTCCATATTCCACTCTATGCAAGTTGTCCTCCACATGTCCAAGATGGTCAAAATTTCTAAAACTGAGTCATGGAGCACTTGGGAAACCTCTTGGAATCAATTCTTCTTTATTCCTGAACCTCCTTAGCGCATATCTACTTTTTCTGCTTTATTGCCCGCTTTTACTGAGTTTTATGGCAAACGAGAAAGTATGACTAGGTGAAGTTGACTTGTTTTTTTCCCTCATCATCCTCCACTCTTTTCTCCTAATAAAATCATGTATGAGTTGTTCTTCCATCACCTATTAGCTTTCCTATTTTATTTTTCCAATTCGTGAGCTCCTAAGCAGATTTGGAAACTGCTTTATGCACCTATGGGGGAATTGACTAGATTTAGTAAGCATACTTTTGACTAATTCGAATGGCATCCCAATGCATTAGAATATCTCATGTAATTATTTATTGTGCCAGCCTATGACTTCACAAGGTTGGCTATTGTACACTTATTCAATACAGATTAGTGTTCTACTCCATATTTAGTCTCCTTTGTGTGTAATTTGCATGTTTGATTAGCAATTTTTGTGAGTGCAATTGTTCTAACACCTAGGTTCAATTTCCACATGGTATCAGAGCCTTTGTAGATAAATTTCTCTCCTTCCATATTGATATTGCAGGTTCGACATCTTGACTGGGAGCATTCTGCTGACTAAAGGGACAATTTCTGAGCTATGGATCAATCTGAGAAGATCATCTTGACTCCATTTAATTTATTTCAATGGAAAGCAGAGATGGAGATAATTTTGAGAGCAAAAGGCCTCTACAGGGTGACTATGGAAACTGAAGCAGATCCCAATGCAGCTGCAAAGAAAATTAATTGGCACAACAGGATGGATGAGGCCTATGGTCTCATGTGTCTTAGCATATCTAGAGACCTCTATTTCCATCTTAGTGGATTGACATCACCAAATGAAGTATGGGAGAATCTTGTTGAAATTTTTGGTAAAATAGATGAGATGAGAGGACATCAAATTGAGAATGAATTGATCTCCTTGAATCCCATCAGCTTCGAATCCCTACAACTCTACTTTTCCAAGTTTAAAGCCCTTGTTTTGCAGCTAAAACAGTGTGGAATTGGAAAGAAGGAGGAGCAACTAGTTTTGTCCATACTCTTGAAGCTTGGACCTGACTATTCAGTTTTTGTTTCGACCTTCCATGCCACCAAGTTGACAGCTCGAGCTTGGAATATGCCTAAACTTGTAGAGTTCATGGAATCCCTCACACAAGAACAAGATAAACCGGTGATGATGGGCATCATCAAACCTTCCAAAGACCAAGCTCTAGTTGTTGGAGATTCGAGGGTGGATTCAAAAGGCAATAAGAAAGATAAGAAGCCACCTGAGCAAAAGAGAGACAAGAACAGGTCTCCAGAGGAGCCCCAAGATTCCAAGAAGAACCCCCAAAAGAAGAAGAACAAAGGAGAAATGACCAAATGCACATATTGCAGTAAGGGAAATCATCCTGAATGCTCCTGCATGAAGAAGCAAATTGACATGCTGACCCAAATCCTGGACAAGAATAACATATCCCTTCCTGATAACTCAAAGAAGAGGGAAGGAGGATCAAATTCATAAGACAGAGAGAGAGTTCATGCATTGGTTGTTGACACATCAAGCTCACCTAGTTTCATCATAGATTCTAGATCTTCAAGACATATGGTTTTGACCAAGGAGGCATTCACCTCTCTTGACATGTCGAAAGGTCCACCAATATTACTGGGAGATGACTCTCTCACTAAAAGTTTGGGCAAAGGGAGGATTGATCTTGACCATGGTAAGTTCAACAATGTATTGTATGTTCCAGGTCTTTCCTCTAACCTCTTTTCAATGTATCAAATGACCCACATAGGGTCTCCAAAGAAGGTCATATTCTCCCATGATGAATTTGAGATCACAGAGATCTCAAGTGGTAAAGTCATTGCAAAAGGAGTTGCAAATCACACTTCGAAGGTATACATGTTTTCACATTTTCTACCCTACTCAAACCCCTCTGCTCTTATGATTCATGCTAATGAGGCAAGCAAGCTTTGGCATGAAATATTTGGCCATCTTAACTATAAGTATCTTTTTGATCTTAGTGAAGAAGAAATGGTCATAGGGTTACCAAAGATTAAGTTTTCCAAAGCAGTTTGTCAAGGTTGTATCTAAGGAAAACATCGAGAGCATAAATTTGAGAAAGCTAGTCATGAGAGAACCTCTGCACCTCTTGAGTTGATCCACAATGATGTTGCTAGACCATTTCCTCATATGTCAATGAGTCAGGCCAAATATGCATTGACATTCCTAGATGACTTTTCTAGGTACTGTTGGGTTTACTTCCTGAAACACAAGTCTGAAGTTTTTGGCCTCTTCAAAGTCTTTAAGGATTTGGTCGAAAACCAGTCTAGGAGGAAACTCAAGATCCTCAGATCTGACAATGGTGGTGAGTATGTCAAGTATGAGTTCATTCAATATTGTGCAGATGCAGGTGTTCATATGTAGTATTCAATCCCTTACACACCACAGTAAAATAGTGTTGCTGAGAGAAAGAACAGAACACTGAAAGAGATGGCAACCTGCATGATGGAGGCGAAGACTTTTCCACCAAAGTTTTGGGCTGAATCTATAAAATTTGAATCCTATATCTAGAATAGGGTGCCTCATAAATAACTTTATTGTATGACTCGTTTCAAAGCATGGAGTGGGCACAAGCCAGATGTGACGCATTTTAGGATTTTTGGCTCAAGGGCTTGGGCTAGAATTCCAACAGAAAAGAGGAAGGCTTTGCAGCCCCAAAGCCAAGAGTGTCTATTTTTTGGGTACTCTGAAGATTCAAAAGGGTGCAAGCTGATCAATTTGAGCACAAACAAATCCTTCATTGAAAGGAGTGTTCAGTTCCAAGAAGAGCCTTTACCAGCAGTTGAAGTTGGAGAGTCTTCTTCACCACCAGAACCACTGAATGTAAGTGAAGAGATAAATGAGTTTGATAATTATAATATGTATAATAATTATGATTTAATTTCAAATCCTAACAATCCTGCAAGACCAAAATGGGTATCAAAGACCATTCATGCAGTTGGGGAACTAGCTGGAAATTCGAGTGATTCTAGGAGGACTAGATCTCGGTTTGAGAGTGCCCTGTGTATGAAAGACCCTTTGTTTGTAGAGAAATGCTATCTGATGCTTGAAGTAGACCCACAGACATATGGATATGTAGCACATGATCCAATATGGGAAACATCCATGAAAGAAGAATTCATCTCACTCCAGAAGAACAACACTTGGGAGCTAGTTGATCTTCCCCAGGGAGGAAGCTAGTTCAATGTAAGTGGGTTTTCAAAACTAATTTTGCTGCTGATGGTTCAACTTTGAAGTATAAGTCAATATTGGTATCCAAGAGCTACTCACAGGTACATGGTATACACTACAATGAGACCTTTGCACCAGTGGAAAAGATGGACTCCATCAGGCTAGCCTTAGCCATTGCAGCTTCGAAGCACTGGGAGGTACATCACATGGATGTGAAGTGTGCTTTCCTGAATGGAGATATTACTGAAGATATTTACATGCAGCATCCTCAAGGCTTTGTTACTAATCCATCTCTTGTGTGCAGGCTAAAGAAATCATTGTATGGGCTTAAGCCAGCCCCCAGGGCTTAGTATGCCAAGATTGATGGCTTTCTGCTATCATTGAGTTTTGTTCGATGCAAGTCTGATCCTAATGTTTATTTGAAGTTGATCCATGGTCCTTTTATGATTATTGTCTTGTATTTGGATGACCTTATGATTACAGGAATCTCAAAGAATGAAATTGCCTCCTTGAAGGATGCAATGAACCATGCATTTTCTATGACTGATTTGGGGCTATTGAGACAATTCTTGGGTCTCGAGATTGTTCAAACCAAACATGGAATAAAATTACATCAGTCCAAGTATGCTTTGGATTTTCTAAACAAGTTCAACATGAAATATTTCAATCCCAGCAAGACTCCCTTCCTTTCAGGAGTTAAGCTTGAAGAAGCAGGTTCTTCTCCTATGGTAAATAATACACTGTATAGGAAACTGATTGGGTGTTTGTTGTACCTTACACATACTCGACCTGATCTTTCTTATGCAGTAAGTGTGGCTTCAAGATACATGGATCAGCCTCATGAGATCCATTGGAGAGCAGCCAAAAGGATCCTTAACTTTGTTCAGGAAACAAGGACTCATGGGATCTTCTACAAAGCTAAATCTGATCTTGATTTGATTGGGTTTACTGACAGTGATTGGGCAGGTGACAACACAGATCGAAAGTCAACATCAAGATATGTGTTCATGCTTGCTGAAGGACCAATCTGCTGGTCAAGCAAGAAACAGAGTGCCATTGCACTCTCATCTACAGAAGCAGAGTACAGAGGAGTTATAAATGAAGCAACTCAATGTTTATGGTTGTAGGGGTTAATTGGTGAATGTGGTTTTGAATCAGAATACTCAACTACTATATATTGTGATAATCAGAGTACCATTCAAATCTGCAATGATCCAGTTCAGAGATAGAGAACCAAACACATTGAGATCCATATGCACTACATTAGACAGCTTGTGCATGATGGCACCATTCACCTACTCTTCTGTGCATCTTCAGAACAAGTAGCAGACATCTTCACCAAAGTTTTTTTTGTGAAGACATTCAGCAATCTCATATCACTCTTGGGGATTACTGATCATAATGTGAAGCATGATTGATGACAATATTTTCAAATTTTGTTTTACTGTCCATGTTTAAGGGAGGATTTTTCCCACTGGATTTTTCCCTCTTTCCTTGTTTAAATGGACATGCAGTATGTAAAGGGTGAATAAGAATTGTTTCTAGGCCCTATAATTTTTTGATATTTTACTCATAAGTCAGCCTTAAGGGGGAAATTTATAATAATCAACCCATAGTTAGCTACCTTAGACATTAATTAATCCATTTTTGTCTTATTTGCATAGTTTCCATATTCCACTCTATGCAAGTTGTCCTCCACATGTCCAAGATGGTCAAACTTGCTAAAACTAAGTCATGGAGTGCTTAAGAAACCCCTTGGAATCAATTTTTCTTTATTCCTGAACCTCCCTAGCGCATATCTTCTTTTTTCTTCTTTATTGCCTGCTTTTACTGAGTTTGATGGCAAAAGGGAAAGTATGACTAGGTGAAGTTGAATTGTCTTTTTCCCTCATCATACTCCACTCTTTTATCCTAATAAAAGCATGTATAAGTTGTCCTTCCATCACCTATTATCTTTCCTAATTGATTTTTCCAATTCGTGAGCTCCTAGGCAAATTTGGAAACTGCTTTATGCACCTATGGGGGATTTGACTAGATTTAGTAAGCTTGCTTTTGACTAATTCGAATGACATCCCAATGCATTCGAATCTCTCATGTAATTATTTATTGTGCCAACCTATGACTTCACAAGGTTAGCTATTGTACACTTATTCAATACAGATTAGTGTTCTGCTCCATATTTAGTCTCCTTTGTGTGTAATTTGCATGTTTGATTAGCAATTTTTGTGAGTGCAATTTTTCTAACACCTGGGTTCAATTTCCACAATCAATGTCTTACTATAACAATCCTATTGCATTTTAACAATTATTTTAAATTAAGATGGGGTAAGTTTGTCCATCTAAACAATTTAAAGATTGGATTCCCTTTGAGAATTAGCAATATATATAAATTAATAATTGATTTCAAATATCATATTTTAATTTCGATCTATCTTGTTTTTCTAAGGGAAACCTCATAGAGAAACTGAAGGGATGCTTCTCAAAATTTTTGGATGGCATGCATAATAAACCCCTTGGTAAGTCCTTGAATTATATACTACTCACCCTTTATTGACTATTTTCCATTCCATAAGCCTCCAAATATTCCTTTCCATACGTAAAATAGTGCCAAAGTTAAATTGTTATCCATTTCTGCTTATCAAGTATTTGATTGTATATTGATGTGTTTGAGATGGTTACGAGATGAGGTGATGTGATATAATTTGGGTTTCATGAGTAACTTAGTCTAGATGTGTTATTCCCATATGATGCATAATACTATGCTACAAAATATTATCCTATATATACTTTATTTTATGATGGGTCACCTCTTTGATAAATGGACATTTGTTGTAGAATTATCAGCTAATTGAAATATATTTTATTCAAATCATTTCATGGGATGGATTGATGTTGCAAAAAACTTCTCAAAGGTTCTTTTCAAAATGTCATAGCACAAATTCAAAGGGATTGAGAGCATGCCTCTTACAACATGACACAATAAGCAAGGTGGAATGTGGTTGAAGGAAGCCATGAAATAGAGTGGATGAGTACAAAACTCAAGTAAATTGGTCACTTCTCATAAATTCCATTATGAACAAAAATATGTCACTGATATGTACGAATTTTGTTGCAGAATTCTAAAGTTCTATCGGACTATTTAGCATGGAATATTTTGAGATAATTTTGTATTTAAAAAAATAATTGTAGCCTTGGATAGGTTACACGACCAAATCTAACAAGAGATAGAATTATATTTCTTTAATTACTATATTGTAATTCCAATTTTTCATATAGTCTAAGATCAAAAAATTGTTTTGACTTGCTTGATGTGAAAAGAGTTTTGTTTTGAGGTATTCAACAACTTGTGTATGTAACACCCCAACCATTGACACTAGTTTGAGTATAAATACGATATTGTAGGGGTGAAAATATCAATTGATATGTAAAAATAAAAAGGAATACGTGCCTTGTAATTTAATGTAGGTGATGGATGACAAGTGTGTCATTGATCACCTAAATATGAAATTAAGTAATATATGAAATGAAGTAATAAAAGTGGGTAATACCAAGAGGTGGGAGTTAGATCCTTATTGCTTGATTAGGAGGTTTGTTTCATGTTTGTGTTGGTTTTCTATTGTTTGTGAGTGCACTTGTTGGAGAGGAAGGTTAAGGAGGAGGAGTTTGTTGTATAGAGGTTCAAGATAGAGAAAAGAGTAAGGTCTCACCTAGTCTAGGATAAGGTTAATTTTAAGGGTTCAAAAGCCTCGACTTCTGTTGGAGATTGGTTGGGTGGAGAAATTCCCTTCCAATTTTGGTTTTTGTTGATATAGGAGTTTGTGCCTAACAGAGGAAAAGGTCTCCATGCAAACTTGGCTATGTTAGGAATCGATCAAGTATGTAGAGTTTCTTCTCTTTGGGTTATCATTTCTTGAATTTTTCTATATGAGTTGTATTAGAATCGTTAATTGATTTCTTAAAGGAAATGAATCTCGTAGATTCAGCCTCCAAGGGACTTTTATAAGCAAACTTGAGCTACACAATGGTAAGTTTAATTGTGGGATGGTTTCTCAAGATTATGGGGAGATATCCAAGCTTAATAATGAGGAGATGTCGGTAGACAAACCAAATGGAAACCATAGGAGTCTAGGAAATGAGCTTAGAAATTTATTACTTGTAAAAATTGAGATAGAGGGCGAAACAAATACAAATACAGGAATTGAGACATCATATGTTTCTAAAAAGACCTCTCAAACTAAAAAGTCAGTACAGTCTTTCAGCAGGGTTAAAAGAATTACAAGTGAAGTGGAATCATCACCTATGTGTAGAATTGAGCACCGATTATCTATTGGTGGACAGAACCAACCCTTATCAAACAGGCAGCCACTTACAGCTTCAAGGAATGGGATTTCTAGGGGAAACCCAATTGATAGAAATGGGCTACCTATGCGAAATTCAATTGAAAGAAATGGGCTTCCTAGGAGAAACTCAATTGAAAGAAACGGGCTTCCCCGACAAAATTAAATTGAAGAAAAAATAAAGTAGTCCTAGAAGGCCAACAATTTCACCACACTGATCAGCAGTCCTTGAAGGTGGAAATAACCTGAATTTGTTTAAATCACTTTTCCATCTCTAAAATATGACACAATAGGGTTATCTAACTAGTTGATACTTGCAGTAGAAGATCGGTCTTGTTATCATGAAGAGTGTTTATTATCATAAAGAGTGAATAGTTTTCATTGGATTCATTGTAATGTTTATTGTCCTTATTTTTTTTTGCAGTAGAGGAGATAGGTTTTGTTATCTGAGCAGTTGATTTTTGTAATAGAAGAGACAGGTCTTGTTATCATCAAGAGTGATAACTTCATCAAGAGTGATTTTTATCAGAATGAGTAAAAAAATATGAGAAAGGGAGAATTATACTATGTTCATTGTAATTTTTATTATGCTTTTTATTTTTCTAGTAATTTTTTTTATTGAAATTATTTATGTTTTGATTACATTATGTTCTTATATATATATATATATATATA
>LPNX010384014.1:23346-64074 GCA_001517045.1 Pseudotsuga menziesii | reverse complement strand
CATCACATGCATATTAGTAGTATTTTGTCATTAATGCAAACATCCTATCATGCATAATACAATAACTGAATATAAACAAATGCATAAAATAATATAATGAAATGATAATTGAATACTTATATTTGTTTGTTTCGAGGGTAGACTCCTTCTTGAGCCTTCAGCTTCATTGTCTTCTTCATTCATAATAGCATCGTTTCTTATCCAAAAGCTAAGGTGGATAAGAAGTTCTTCAAGAGTTGAGTTCTTCATATTCCTCATTGATTGAGGGATCTTCTTTGGATGGTAAGAGCTTGATCTTTAGTTGCTCCCATCTTCTCTTCTCGAGCTTCTTCTTCTTGTGAGTTCTCTGAAAGTAATCACTTCCTTCTGGCACACATTCCTCACATGAATGAATCCTACGATCTTGGGAGGCCATTCAAGGTGGCCATCACCACTTCTACATTCTTCACTTTTTCTTTTACCTCTTCAAGTTGTTCTTTGATTTGAGAGACTCTTATGACTGCATGGTCTCTGCATTCTGGATCTTCACATTCTTCAATTTATTTCTTTAAGTCATATTCTGATTTTGTTCTTCCCTTCAAATAGCTTGAAATTCTGGAAGACCTTCAACAACTTTGCTTGCAATAGGTAGTGCTCTATAATGCACATGTGCAAGCCTTCTATGCCAAAGCTCATTTGGCTCTACTGTGTCATGGATCAAGGCTTGTTCTGGATATCCCTTCAATTTGTACAAGCCTCCTTCTTGTTCTTCAATCACTACCACATCATCGATAGTCTTTCCTTTTGGCCATATGATGACTTGACCATCTATGAATGCACCCCGCATTCCTTTTGCATCAATGCTGAAATGGAGAGAAGGTTCTTCTTCAATCCTAGCACAAACAATACTTCCCACTACCTTTTATTGGACATTGGTAGTCATCTCCTAGTCTCACCTTGTGAGGTGATTCATGTTCTGACAGTCTTACAAAGGATTCCTTGAATCCCGTCATATGTTTGTAAGCCCCACTGTCTATAAGCCAATCATCACTTCCATGAGTAATGTTACATGTGAGAGATGATATTAGAACATATTCATCCTCGCTTGAAGAATCTTCACTTTCATATCTGGATCTCTTTCTGGATGGTTCATCATCCTCTGCAGCATGAGCATGATGTCTTCTTTGGCCTCGTCTCCCTCTGAAACTAGAACCTCTATACTCATGTAGGTGTCCAATCCAGAGAGATAAAATAATTCTATGCTTGGAAGTTGTCAACTTCACCAAGCTTATCATCAAGCTGATGTGATAGATCACTTTGAAACGAGAACCTCAAATGGAAATAGCAAAGGATTAGATCTTACCGATTTGAGGTGTCTGTCCTTGTCCCGGAGTTCGCTGATCTAGGGTTTGTCACAAAAACCCTAATTTTCAAAACATGGAATCTTTCAGATCTGATTGGATGACCAGATAGATCTCTTCAAATGTATATGTCCAATGTACTCCTTTTCTGAAAACAATGGAGGGAAGCTCCCGGAACAGGAAGCCCTAGATTTCCAATTTCTTCTGCAGAAATTCCTGTTACTGTTTCTGTGATATATCCGAACTTACTAATCCTCTATGTCTGAAATTTATCACTGAGGTATCCTTGCATGTCCCTGATCCAACACCATAGGTTTCATCAGAATTGGTTTCACCATTTGGGATTTATTATCCGTTTTCCAAGGTGACCCGTTACAGAACTGTTCAGAACAACGAAGTTGTACGGCATGACACGTGTCACTGGTTCATCTTCTGAGTCTGATATTTGGACCACCGAAATTAAAGTTCGTGTCCTTTCTGGAACATCTTCAGGAATTTCATTTGGACCTCTGTAGCTCAAGATATTGCATATCTCCTCAGATGTCCTGTTCAGGGATGAATTCTGGAAGAGGCTGGAACCCTAACTTGGAGAGATCATATCTCCTGGAGTACAGTGAATCTGAGTCTGATTTTTGGACACAGGATTCATCAGGATTGTATATTTGGCCCCTGCAATTTTCATCTTCTGAGACTTCTCCAATCTCAGAATATAGTGACTGTACCAAAACTTAGCAGTTTTAGTATTTAGGGTTTCTCCTAGCTCAGGGTCAAACTAGGGTTTGACTTTCCTGGAGTTTCACCCAACCAAATTTCTTGATCCAGGTCTCTAAGCTTCGGTTTTTATGAGGATAATAACCCTATGCTGGTCTCACTCAAAAATTCCTCTTCTATAGAAAGCCCTAATTTCCGCATCGAAGACTGAAAATGCTCGGAATCAAATTCCGCCTCGACATAAAGATGCGCCCTAAGGAGGAGAGTTGTTCCACCTTACTTTTGCTGAAAATATGTGGAGGAAGGTACACAAACTAGGAATCCCTAGTTTCTGCAGCTGCACAATGTCTTCTTCTCAGGTTAGCTTTGATACCATGTTAGTTTTTCATCACATTAAGTTAGCATTATGATCTTAGGATCTTTTCACTGAGAGAATAACAAGCACAGCAATAAAACACAAGCACATCATAAGATACAAGAGACACAAAGATTTTTCCTCAGGGAAACCATAAAGGAGAAAACCCCGCAACTTCCTCTAAGATAGAATCAACACCAAAACAGTAAGAGATCTCCCAAAACAGCAGTAGTCTTCTGTCTTCTGTCTAGGCCCAAAATTTCCTTCTTCAAAAGTGCACCACACTTGAGAGAGCAAGTGATGTATTTCACAAGTGATAAATAGAGAGTCTCTCACTCTCTATTTATATTCTTCCATTGACTTGAAGTGCACTCAATCATGTCAGCCCAACTAGCAATTACTTACTCGAGCCTACACCTTAATTAGTGTATAATAACTCAAGTGCCCCGAAACTGTGGGGACTTACCTAATGACTTGATATGACTTTATTACATTATTAATCCTCCCGATTGGAACATCAGGGCATGATCACATGACTCAAATACATAATAGAAACATCCCGGAATAAACATCGGGTTACAATACATAAGATACATAGAAGAATATATTCTGAAGTTACATATACATCAACACAAGCTGTCTTAGTTTGTAATACGGTTAAAGAGATTGGGGTATGTTACGAAATGATGGTATTTATGTAAAACATGAATTCATGACACTTAGGATGTTTAGATCATGAATTTATGCTTTTAGAAAGGAAAGGTGTGTGATGGTATACGTTTGAGGATAAAACTTCCATAGAAAAATTGTAAAGGACTGTTAAAAGATGAGAATGTATAAAGGAATTTACCAAGTTTTCTTGATGTCTGATGTATTCGTGTTATGTACTCTTTTTGCATTTCAAATTGTGTTGTGATGACCTAGATGGTGTACATTGTCAGATGATTCTGAATGATTGTTTTCTAGTTCATATGATTTTGACATTATCGAATTTGATTGGACATGCTTCATTGAAATGCCATGTAAATTCTGACATGATTGACTCATTTGTAGTAAAAGTGAAACAAAAAAAAAATATTACCCCTTTTTACACATAACGACATTGAGGTATTAAGGGGTATGTTACATATGGTATCAGAGCTAGAGTGACAGCACTCGGGCCTATTTTGGGTTCAACCTGTAGTTAGGAAGCATGCATATGAATAGTTCTAACCAATCAAATATTTTTATTTGTGGATGCATGACAATGATGAACGAGGGGGATAAGTTTCCCGAGTAGGCCTCCAAAGATCGAAAGAGGTAACGAAGAGGATCAAAGAAAATACCATGGAAAGGGTATAACGAAAGTGGGTGAGTAATTCTTTCGTCAATCCAAAATGGCTCATGACCCATTCTTATGGCAAGGTTTAAAAAAAATTGGACTAAAGGTTATCCCAACAATGTTTGAAACTTGAATAAATTATTCTGTAGTAGGGTATTTTTAGTTCTTCTTAAAACATCGAATTCTGTGGTGTGTCAGACTAAAAATTGTTACAACTTTTTCTGAAACTTATATAAAATTTATGTAAATTTATGGGCAGCTGTAAAGGTATCTGCGAGTTTATATTTTAACTAACTGTCGAAGTTTACTTGCTTCGACTTTATCCTATCTGGTAGACACAAGTAGAACTTAAGTGATTGAGGGATAGTTGTGGCTCCGATTTGAGCCATGCGTTATTCTAGCCCCTCAATCAGGTTCCATGTCTAGAATAGAATTCTATGCAATCATAACTATAAAATTCAACCCACATCCCACTCAAATAAAGGTGGGTTATAAATGTAGGATAGTTATAGGAATAATGTGGTCAAAAGCTCCATGTCTACTTAATTCTTGTATTTATTTTTCCTGTTATAATTGTCGGATGTTCATAGTAACAATGAAATATTCCAAATTTAGGTTAACGGGATGATCTTCTAGACTGATTTTGGATTCTCTTATTTCTTTATGCATTAAGGACAACTAAAAGAGGTTCACATGACATTGGTTATGATAGCTTGATTCTCAAATAGAAAAATAAAATAAAATAAATATATATATATATATATATATATATAATTATAGGAAATCGTGTAAATGTTGTACAATTGGCCGTTGGGGCAACAAATTAGAAAACTGCTTTCTAGAGATCATATTCACACATTTTTCTCTACTTGATTGAAGGAAAAAAAAAAAATGTTTTTTTTTTGCTGCAAACTTGCAACTTCCTTTCTAAAGATAGTTCCTTCTATTTTTAAAGGACTTGACATTTTTATATATCGAATATCTGGTTCGATTTCTTGTCATATGATCAGATTTGATGTATGAATACAATATAGATTTGCATTACTCTACATACTATGTTCCTAGTTGACATACGACTTTAGCAGTATGATCTCCAAACAAAAATATCGTCTGTGTTTTGAGTTTTCCTAAGGACCAAATCGATTTAGAATCGATTAACATTGTATTGATGGCGCATATGCGCAAATGGTTGGCTATCGTAATTCACACTTGAGTAATCAGAATTTTGTAGCATTTTATACATAAATCAGTTTCATGTGTGTAGGTGTTACTCACAAGGAGAGTTGACATGTATAAATTTAATTTTATTACTTGCCCACTGCTGCAACTAGATCGCTATGATTTGTTTACAATATTTTGACACACATAATTGTTTAAATTCCTTCAATCTAAGACATATCTAGTTTTGATGCATGTATTTTTTTTTTTTAGATCAGTGTGAACGAATTCGATACTGCAATTTGGTTATGAATTATATCCTTTAGATCTCATAATGTTTGATGCCCAAATGCATTGTGTTGGCTTGAATAGATTTAATAAATGTTGCCGTTGAAATTGTTGGTGAAGCGTTTGGACTTGCCTTAGGTTTGATAACGTGTCAAGATGTCCAAATTTTGATAATGCATTGGTTTGGGTTTTGTGTATCTCTAACAAACGTTTGATGGAACTTATATGATGCCTCTGCTAAACAGTGATGATTTTAACAGATCTAAAGGGTAAAATATTGCCTTTGAATTATTTTGCTTGCTAATCGTTTTAATTGAATGCCAAAGGATAGAGTAAGATTTTTTCCTTAATATCGTTATAGTTCGGATATTCAAATCTCTTCTCTAGTGATCGAGTTGTAGATATAATGTCTCAGTTTTGAGAGTTGCTATTAATGTTTGAAAAAGAACGACGCATAATGTTATGAACTAGCGTTGCAGGGCTTTACTATGATTCTGATCATCTCACGATCAATGTAAGACATGGATTTTAAATCCACTTATAAATATGTGATGGTTATGAATTATGAGATTGTATGAACCATGAATGATGGTCAGAGTACAATCACTACAACTTAGGAAATGTTGATTAAATGAATGAAAATTGTGTTTATCGACAGATGTTAATTATATTGACCATAAATCCAATATCATGAAACAGGACAATGATAGTGAAGTCATGTTAAGCACCAAGGAATGTGTGTCACAAATAGTCAAAAGATATAAGTACCATTAAAAAATACGAACAAGGAAAAATTCAATGCCGCGGGAGCACAATGGTGTTAGGCAAGTGATTGCCGCATGAGCACATTGGTGTTAGGCATATATGTTGCAGGAGCACAATGGTGTTAGGAAAGTGATTTCCATGTGAGCACATTGGTGTTAGGCATATGGTGTGGCAAGAATAAGACCTAGGAAAAACTGGACATTTGGAACACAAGACGCTGTTTGATGTCTCTGAGGAGAAAACTTTTGACTAGGTGTTAAAAGGGAGAGTAACCTCAGAAATTGTGTAAGACCACATGAGAATGGAAAAGGAACTCAAGAGAGAGTTTGGAAAAAAAAAACAAACATAAAAATGTGTTAACGTTCTAAGAAAACAAACTCCTGAATGTAAGACCCGAGTAGGAAAAAAACTCACTCAAAGGAGCAGAGGAGTGTGAACTTTGATGTTCTAATTTAAAATGATGAGAAAATATCAACTACTTATGAGTCAATTACATTCTTTGCAAGAATGAATGTTAGTAGAGGTTCCATGAATTGCAATTTGTTATAATACAAAGGATCCATGACTTATGTTTAAGTTGAATTGTAATAGTGGACATGTTACATGAATTATTGAATTTTTTTTTGGGCTAGACCTGATCTCACTGTAGGAAAACTACAGGACTTGAGTGATGGCGACTTGAGAGGAAACAAAAAAGATTGAAGGAGACCAGAACAAAAGACAAGGAAAGAAAATATGATTCAAGAGAGGAAGGATATTGTTGAAATACAGGAACATTGAGGACAATGTTATTATTAAGAGGGAAAGGATGTAATACCCCTCTTGTATGCCCCAAGCATTTTTGTAATCATTAAATGTTATTGTACTTGTTTTTCTGGTGAGGAGCTCAAGGCCAAGGCCCCACCAGTAAAACCTAATGAGTTGGGAAATTTCCTCCCTACATTTTGAAGACTTAGGAGAACTGAAAAATGTGGCACAATTGGGAATTAATCCACCAAGGGAAGGGTAGACAACGAAGGAAAGCCTTGGAGGTCAAGTAAAATGTAACTAGGCATCATCGCGGTGCTGACAAAGGACCAGAAGGAATCCCCGACCTACGACCTTAAATCAGCTCTTAGACACTCGTATTTTTCTCGCGAACTAAATGGGTAATTTACCAATTACCGGCATGCGAGCTTAGGGCTCGAACATCGGGCAATTACCCTATGTAACGCACTATAATAACTTGAGAGTAACTACAACTTATACGATAAATCGTAAAAAGGTTTTATGAATACCTTCATCGTGATGAAGTTACTATCACCTCACATTAATCAAGGTGTTTAAGAAAACACACACATTTATATATATTACATATAAAAGCATGATGTATAAAATAGCGGAACATGCATATATATGAAAGGAATTTCATATATAATAAGAGAGCCTTATATAAGTGAAGGAACCTTATAGTAAAAGAAGTTATATATATATATTTGGGAAACTAAGGCGATTTCATATATATTATCACGTATATAATAGAACAAGATTAACCATATTTTAGTGATTATTGATTTTACCTCTGGTAACTGATTGCAGAACCATTACCAGAATTATAGCCATTAATTTTGGAGACATATTTAACTCCCTTAATTTTTATTTAATATGGAGAGTCATGGAACTAGAAGGTTTTATTTTTATTTAATGAATAACAGCCACCGACTATGGAGGGTTACACGGCATGCTTGAGCGAATTCTGAGGTTTTAGGAATTTTGAGGGATATATATTTTCCAGATCCAAGGAGAAACAGGGGGGGAATATCCAAGATGGGTGAATGGAGAAAGAATTGATTTCATGTGCATAGTGGGGAGCTGCGTGGGAAGGAAGGAGAGTATGGTGGTGGGCGTAATGAAGTATGGATCTAGTGCTTCAATATGGAGTACGTTTATCTGTATTGGGTAAGTGATTCCATAACAAGGCTGTGCGTTATTTTTTTCGTGTAAGAGATTTATCACTAAAGGATCTCCGAGATCCCTCTTCTATATCGGATTCCAAGCATGACATCGTCCTCGTTGTGTTTAATATTACCCTGCAAGGTTGTCAAGGTATATCTGGAATCGACCCGCATGAATGTTTAACCTAGCTACACCTTAGGAATGGAGTTGCTAGACATCCATGTCTCGTTTTGTTGAGAAGAGGCCAGGAGTAGTCTATCCTTGCCTGCGTGGAATATAGGTTGTAGAGTATTTTGCATTGTATAATGCGTTGTGGGTACTTGGCCTGCCTTATTTTATATGCTTTTCTAGCATGTATGTTGAACATGTTTGGATCCACATACTAGTATACTTGCGATGGTTTGTCTCCAGAGGTTGTAGTCGGGTCTGATGACCACGATTTTTTTTCCATATTTTCCTACTGTTGGAATTGGGTCCAAAATTCACTTATACCATGATATAAATGACCCTGCGCTGATAGGGATCTCTCTTTTTCTGATAGATCTGCACAACAATAAGAGTTTATCTTTGGTCCGCATTTTCATTCTTGATCTAGTAATTTATTGGCAACCCTTTTTTATATATGCCATTTTTATGCACCTATAGTGGCTTTTTAGAACTACCGATCCTGTTGTTCTAGCTCGTTTCGATGCTTGTATTGCCACGACCAAGGAAAAATAAAGAATACAAAATGATATATGATACATTTAAGAGTCTGCACTGTTTTAACGCCCATACTGTGATATATATATATATATATATATATATATATATATATATATAAAGCTGTCTTAGAACCTCACCATGCCAAAGAAAATGGCATTCTACCTCAACGTAGCCATCACCCATTTTATCATTACTATAAGTTTATCTCTCTCTTTGCTATAGTACATTAAAGTGACTAGGAGAGAGTAGCTTCTTGATTTTAAGTTACCAGCCAACCGATAGGAATTCATAGGCAAGTTCTGGAAGTGGTAGCCTCTGCGCACGATGGTAGATCTGAGCCTACTCCATCCAACTAGTGTCAACATGAGTTATGGGTTCCTTTATATTGAACCAAGTTATATACAAAATCTCCATAAATTGATACCTATGTATGGAAAGAACTATAGACTTTACCCAGGTATAATGATTCCTCTGTGTGTGAAGTGAATCCTGGGATCCAAGTCCTTGCTCAGCGCTTGCGTTTTTCCTGCATGAGTTCCCACAAAGTCTAGGACTAAATTTTTGTGCATGGCGAAACTGAAATGATAGGAGAACGGTGTCTTGATCGAAAGGCGTTAAACCATTTTTCCTTGTTGTGTTTTCCTTTCATTTTGTAACCCTTGCCCAATAGATTCCTGGGCCAAATCGTAAGCTGTTAGCTTGTACATTTTTTGTACTCTGAAGTTTTTAAAGAGATAAGTGGGTGGCTTACACAACAACGAATTCTCAAACTAGGAGATATTTCTTCTTGGGATGCTACATGAATTTGGTGATCTTGGGCCTTTCCTAGAATACCAGAGCACCTGCAAATTCAAAAGAAACTCCTCTTAGACGTGTTGATGGGATTGGAACCTATTCACTTGCACTCGATGGATAAATGTGGTTGGGGTAAGTCTGGTATTCACACCACAACATAGGGTTTTTCCTTTCTTAAAACTCACAAAGTGTTGATCCAATCAACATATTTCTGGAAGTAGGTCTAGGATCCTCTTGGCCTCCCCAAAATCAATTTCTTCTTTTGGGTTTTAATGCATAAAAAAGTGTTGAGAGGAGATAATATGGTAAAGAGAGGTATTATTTTACACCATAGATGTTCCTTATGCTGTAATGCTCTCGAAACCATGGATCACTTGTTTGTGGACTGCCCTTTCACTCAACAAGTATGGACGCTCTTCCTTCATGACCTTAACATTACAGCACCATCACAAATTACAGTGGTAACTTTATTCTCCTCATGAAACACTTGATATCCTCATGTGTTTCAAAGCAATTCAAAATGGAGTAGAATTTGGCAAGCAATTCCCAAATACATATGCTGGAAAATATGGTTGGCTAGAAATGAACAGATCTTCAATAGCTCTTCGCACTCCCCCACGATGGTACTCCTCCTCGAAACAAAATCAAAAGTACTCCTCTTCGAAACAACGACCAATCATCCCTTTAAGAAATAAAAATCTTTCATCCTTGAAGAAAAGAGATGGTTAGGAACCTATATATTTCGTGACAGAAAAAAGGCCACTATTCACCCCTTCAACACTTCTGGATGGCGCTTACGAGACTCGAATGCATATTTTCAAGCTTGGTGGAGAAAACAGGGTAAAACATCGATTTTATTTGACGTCGCCTCCAAAGGAAACTTAGGGACAAAAAGAGCAGGAAGAGTGATATACTCCCTAGATGGTGCCTGAAAATATAGTTTCATCTGGGGATTAGTACAGAGAACTAACAAACAAGATGAAATTCTTGGGCTGCTAAAATATTGTCAGATTGAATGGGGAAATGACATCAAAGAAATACAAGTTTTCAACGAATCATAAATTATGATAAAGATTTTAAACTCAGATGACCACTTAAGTAATCCGACGCTCAATAAGACCTTACAAAGGCTGCAGTATGTGGTGCAAGGTTTCTCCTCCTCTCACATTTTCCACGTTCTACATGGTTCAAACAAGGAAGCAGACAAAAAGGAAAATTTGGTCTGTCTCTTTCCTCAAGGAGCACTCAGATAGAACAATGAAGAACCTTTGTGGATTTCAATCCTGTAGGTTTTTCTTTAACTAGATCTCCAACTTTGTAATAAAGAAACAAGTTAAATCACATATAAGTGGGCTGTTGAATTCTTGTAATGATGGTTGATTTGACTACGGTCCAACCGATATCTAAAAAAATAAAATAACTGTTTTAGTTATAAAAAAAATCATCCTTAAACAACACAATCTAGAGAAAAAACTATTCAATTTTCATTATTTTGTTTAGCTTATGTGTTTTGAACTTTAAGTTAAGCTTTAAATGCCAAACTTTATTTGATTTCCAAGAAAATAGTCTTCTAGGAAGAATTCAATGTATAATACATAATCTCACTAAGATAAAGGTTTATTTTATTTTATTTTATAGAACTACAAGTTTAAATATATAAAAAAATATGTCTAATTCTTTTGATAAGTATTTTAATTAAATCTTCTTTTATTTCATTACAAATAAACACTATCTTTAAAGATAAAATATGCTCAATCGCTAAACACAATTCAAATGTAAGATGGAAGAACACTAGTCATACATGACCTAAATGGAAAGAAAATCAACCCACACCACTCAACTTTATATATATATATATATATATAATAAACTTTTTCACATATTTATTAATATATTTCATTTACATATTCCGCCACAACTTTATATATATATATTAAAAATTTTCACATCTTTATTAATATATTACATTGTTTTTCACATATTTATTAATATATTTCATTTACATATTCCACCACAAAGGTTGGGTAATTACAAAAGAAGGATCTATAATTATACTAAGTTTCAAATATGTTTATCATATGAGTATTTATTTGGAAATGGTTATTTTATTTTCCCAAAATAATATCAAATATATTTATTATATGAATATTTATTTGAAAATAGTTATTTCATTTTTTCTAAAATATATAATCATTAATATATTTATGAAATATGAAATATAATTATTTAAAAAAATATAAATTAAAGTATATATATATGGTTTAGGAGTCTAACCGTGATCAAGTAGGAATTATAACTCTTCAACAAAATTTAACAATTCTAAAATAGATGGGATTCTAAACAATGCTTGGCGATCGAAAGAATGCCACAAGGTTAGAGAAAGGGATATTAAGAAAATATGGGAGGGTAGGGCCCTATGTCACCAACCTTAGTCATTTAAATTTACATTGGAATGATTGAAATGTCGTTAAGAGAAAGAGGCAAGTGGCAATGACGAGGAATGATGGAGATGGATCCTTTAACTTCCCTCATGGCCTTTGTACCTATTCTATCATTGGTCAACTAGGGAAAAATTAATACATATGCCATGATGAGACCACAAGTACTATATGGGATTTATTACGACGTGAGATATGGTATATTTTGTTTATGACCTTGATGAATTATGTGCGATTAGAGAATGCTTGCCTTGTTCATGGTGAGTTAGATCTTTGGGTGACAAAGTGTTGTAGATCATTTGGAAATACTATATTAAATTCGTCTCATTGTATGGAATAGGTGGTGTATATGATACCTTTGGGGTTTGAACCATTGTGACCGCTAAAGGATTTAGCTTGATTATCCTACACAAGAAGGCTTCCTGTGCTTGTTGTTGTAGCTCCTATTCTTAGCTCGTACCTACTGATCATGTGGTCTATGTTACTACTATGGAAGGTTTAGGTGCAGTACCATCCTTAGTTCTTGTAGCTTATCATTAGTGCTTTTGGATGATCTAGGATACCTCCAGGTTAGATTTCAATTTCTCCACTATACCATGAATCATTGTTGAGCCTTTGGAATCTTGTGGTTTTGAGTCAGTGTACTGCTCCTATGTTTGTTGTTCTAATATTCATGTTTCCTTTGGTGCTTGTTCATGCTCCTAGTCTAGTCCAACTTCAAAATTCATAAAGATGTTGTGCCTAATAAATGCAGGTATCCTTGTACCAGGGGTCATTTCTCATGGGGTTTTTTCTTCTTCCTTTCATGGGGTCGTTGACCCGAAGAAGAAACAAAAGAAGTCTCCCTCTCTAGATCCATAACAAAACACTGAAGAAGAGTGTGTTTGTTGTGTGGGGATTAATTCCTGGTTGCACGTTTCTAATAGATGGGGTGAATACCTTAGAATGTTGGACTTGGTGTGGTCTCTCCGGGTTTATAGAAAATAGGCTCTAATTTTGCACTTACTATGTTTGTGCCTAAGTCTATGAACTCTTAGGTTGAAAATTGAATGTCATATTTTTAATAAACATATTTTATGGCTGACAATTTAGCGTCATTATTGGGAAGGTGCTAAAGGTATTGGACTTTAGGTAGGTATGTAGGTTTCCTTGAAATTACATAACTTGGGGGAGGAGAAAACAATAAAATGGGAATATAACCTCACTATGATGTTTTTGTGGTGTAACAACTTGACACATTCACTTTGGCGAGTTTCTCTAAAGCCTCGTTGTTTCTTTTTATGTGATTGTGTGTTTATTTTATGCGAGTTTGATTTATTTTAGGGCTGGTAATTTTAGTGTCGTTGTTGGGAAGGTGCTAAAGGTATTGGAATTTAGGTAGGTAGGTAGGTTTCCTTTAAATTATAGAACTTGGGGGGTGAGAAAACAATAATATGGAAAGATAACCTCATTACAGAGTTTCTGTGGTGTAACAAATCGACACATTCACTTTGGTGAGTTTCTCTAAAGCTTTGTTGTTTCTTTTTATGTGATTGTGTGTTTCTTTTATGCAAGTTTGATTTATTTCCTGCAAGAGTTTTTTTTCATGCAAATGTGGATTGCTTTAGTCTTGCAATTAGTTTCATTTCATTTTTTTTTCAAGTAGGATTATTAAAGAGAATTTTTAGTCAATTTTGGGTGTTGTAAGAACCTTTTGTATTAATCCATGTTCAAGGAAAAACAATTTTTTAAGATAGAAGCATTATTCAATGAATGTTCAATAATTTGTTAAAGTTGGATGTGTTGTAATTATGATAGGTATTGAAAACATATGGAAACATATCAGATTTTGATATTCTTGTCATTGATGGCAAAACATAGAATATGATTAAGATAAGCAGAGGGATCAGATGAATAAAAAAAAGGACTTAGAAGAATTGATGGTTTGTACAGAGATCCGACGATAAGAAGTAAACCCACAAATTTTGAAATAAAATTTGATGAACAAATCTGACAGTCAGGAGTGAACCCGCAAAGAAATCAACGGTTCAGAAGAAAAGCAGAAGGAGGAATGTCGAAGATGAGAAATCAAAGTATAAAATAGTATGGGTTTCAACAACCTAGAGTTTTCTAGGGGAAAGAGGACGATGGAAAGAAGAAGATGAGAAATCAAAGTCTAAGATAATATGGGTTTCCATAACTCGGATTCCGCTAGCGGAATGCGGAAGGCAGAAAGCGGATGATGAAATGCGGAAGATGAGAAATCAAAGTCTAAAATAATATGGGTTTTCGCAACCCAGTGTCCTCCAGTGGAATGCAAAATTTGAAAAGCGTAAGGTGGAAGGAGTCTTGCGGAATATGGGTTTTCGCAACCTTGAGTTCTCCCTATGGAATGTAGAAGGCGAAAAACAAAAATTGTGGAAGTTGTTTAAACAAGTTTTGAAAACCTAGGATCCACAATCTGCATCTAATCTAAGATTGACGATCGAGAAATGGTGCACAAGAAATAAATGGTGTAGAAGGAGTTTGTGTAAAAGGATGTGCGGAAGCATGTGTTTGTTAAGTTCTATTTCAGATAAACGATCTGTAGAGAGGCCACAAGAAATCGACGGTGCAGAATAATTCCCGTGGAAAGAAGCCCGCGAAACCAGAACTACAGAAACTCTGATTTTCTAGAAAAAGGAGAATTGCAATGATGTATTACAAAAATTATGATTACCGTATTGATTGGACTCCTTATCTGTCATAAGGCATCGATCGCTTTTGATCAGCTATGAATATGAACAATGAGGAATACGAACTGGTGAAGGGTTTAAAGATTGATAAGTATAAGAGGATGCATGTGAAGAGTTGTTTTGTGCACTCTTTGAAGGAAGAGAGTTGGTGCATGGACTGTTGTAGAAGTGGGGATTGCGGAATGAAAGAGGGCTAAGGAACAAGGGTGGTAGGGTAGTGCTAGGAAAAAACATGTTGTCTTGTTTGTACAAGTTGGATCCTATACAAGTGGAAGTTGGTGCTTCAACTTAGTAGTAGCCGGAGAATGTTATTTTAGTGGGTTCTAGAAAAACATCAGGGTTGGTGCTCTCCACAAGAAGGAATTTGTAAACAGAGGCTGTGGCGTCATTTGAGTAGGTGCTTGTAATACCCCAGTTTTGACTCCGTTTTCATTTAAATAAATGATGTAAATAATCATGGTGTGGAGCTAGCAAAAATCCCCAACATCGGATTAAAAAAGCTAGACATCATGTTAAATTTTCAATTTTAATTAAAAACCCACAGTCAGCTATGTCAATGCAACTAAATGAGATGGGGGCATGATTTTTCCTAAGGATGAGGGAGTGGGGGATTGGAAGATGGGGAAGAAATTCGAGTTGGGTAGAGAACCAATTCTGGAAAAACGTTTTTGAATTTTCTTGGGCAAGAAAACACCAAAAATGACCACTTTTCCCTCATGCGGTAGTGTTTAATCTTCCCTCACGATTTGGATTGAACAAAATGTTTTTTGGAAACCCAATTGGGAATTCATGCAGCAACAAGAAAGAAAAAATGATTCTGAGTCTGAACCTTTCTTGAATTTCTCCTGTCCGACGATCTGAATCCTTCACGTTTCTGATTTTCATGTGTGGATTGTTCTCTCTTACGTTTTCTCCAATCTGTTAGTTGTTTTCCTGAACACGATGCCCTGAATCTGATTTCGTTTCTTTGATTTGAAAGACCAAATTTTTTTTTGTTTGGTAATGGCAGTAATCAGTCTGGCACTGACAATGTTTAGAAATTCATAAAATTCTATGTGTGTATGTAATCCCTGGCGTCTGGTATGTTTTTATAAATCCCATGACTTAGATCACTGTGTGTGCATCCACTTTTGGCATTTGAATTGATTTAAGGAATGGAAATAGAGTCTAGAGTTGCTCGATAAACCAAGTGTGTGAAAGAACCTCACAGACCAATCTAGAAGGTTGGTTTTCTTCTTTGCATGCCCTGAATAACACTGGAAGGGAATGCATGGCCTAAGGGACTGTGTAGCAGAGAAGGGGATGCTTCCTTGTGTTGGGTGTGTAAGTGTTTAGAAGTTAGGCTAGATCTGATGTGGGTGTTATTAGCTCTGGATTGATCTCACTAGCTTAGCAGTCTGTCTTTCCACCTCCTTGGTAGGCTGATAAACCCAACTAGAAGGATGGCTTGGCTGGTATCCTAATAAACCCATATGTTGGCTTGGCTGTGTCTCATGTGAATTTGGATAAGTGTAAACCACTGCCTATGTAAGTCTGATAAACTCAACTGTGTTGGCTTGACTAAATTTTAATTGTATCCTTGGATATGGGTGAAGTCTGCTAGTGTTCCTTGTTCCTTGGGGAAGATCATTCCCAACTCAAGGGTGGCAATGTTGTTGAGAGATTAAAGAGCACAATGGCCTATGGTTGGGTGGAATGTTACAGTGACATATATGGTTTTGGGATGAGCTTCTTTCAAAGATAAGTATTCTTGTGCATTTAAGTTATACAACTATATTGCTTATGAAATTATCATGAACATGTTGAATGCATGAATGTGTTGAATGAAGGATTTTCTTCCGTTGTATATATCATGTACATTTATTATGCATATGTGTAATTATATGCTTTAAGTCCAATGCATTTTATATATTTATTATGTTCATGGGGGCTTAGACAACCCGGGTTGGTAGATGTTGTCGCATCTTCTCCGCTGAGTAAGGGTTGGGGAAGTGACAATGCTCAAATAGAGATGAATATTCTTCTATCTCTATCATGTTTGTGTGATTGATGATCATCATTCCTTCTGTTATACTTGCTGCATTATAATAATTCTAAATCTGTAACTAGTAATAATGTTTTAAATATTGAAAATGGTGTAAGCTTTAAAAATAATTGATTCACCCCCCCTTAGTTATTTGAATAATTTCAACAATTGGTATTAGAGTGGGTTCCTTTTATTCAAAGATAGATATGTAAGCTTAAACATGACAAGTTATGAAGGGACTTCATCCAATAAGGTTCCTTTGTTTGATGGAACAAATTTTTCATTTTGGAATGTTAGAACGAGAACCTATATAATGTCCTTAGGTGCTGATGTTTGGGATGTAGTAGATAGTGGCTATGTAAAGCCAGTTGTGCTAGCCTCCATAGATAATAAGTTGGAATTTAGTTTTAATGCAAAATCAATGAACACTATCCTGAGTGGTCTTGCAGAGGCTGAGAGTTAAAGTGATGTATCTTGAATATGAAAAAGAGACGTGGGATAAAATTGTGAGTAGTTATGAAGGAAATGAGAAAGTAAAGAATGCCAAACTACATACATATAGACTAAAATTTGAACAGCTAAATATGAATGAGGATGAGAATGTGAGTAAGTATTTCTTAAGAGTAGAAGAGACTGTGAATGCTATGAAGGGTCTTGGTGAAAAGATTGATAAAGCATCCTTAGTTTAGAAAATTTTAATATCTTTTCCTGAGAGATTTAATCCCAAAGTTTCTGCAATAGAATAATTAAGTGATCTTAAAACTCTGCCTATTGACCAAATCCTAGGTACTCTAACAGCCTATGAAATGAGTATTGGTAAAGATAAATCCACCACTAGAGAAGAATCCTTTAAAGCAAATAAGAACACTGATTTTGAAATGTATGTGACTGAGGAAATTTTTTTAAGGAGGATGAAGAAAGGATCGGGTAAATACTAAGGAAAGATGCCCTTTAAATGTTTTAATTGTGGTAAAATAGGCCATTTTGCATCTAAATGTCCCCACAAGAAAAAGAGGAAAACTTCTGATGATGAAGAAAACTATACATTCAATAAATACAATAAAGAGGCTAAAAATAAGAAGAAAAGCTTAATGATGTTGATTCTTCAGAAGAAACAAACAACGATTCATCTTGTGAAGACAAACGGAATAACTTTATGCTTATGGCCATAGAAGATTTTGGAAATGAATATACTTGAAGTGACCTGAATGATGAAGAAGCTATGGTTGATATGGAAGGTGAACTAATCGGTTCCTTGGAGGAGATTGATAGACTTAGACTAAAGAATAGGAAACAAAAACAATTATTGACTCGGTATGAAAAGAATGGTAAAGAACCAAGTAAATATATTTCCCCGTTAAAATTGGAATTAGAAGAGGAAAAGAAAATAGAAGATATACTAAAACAACAGTTAACATAAGGGAAAAAGATATGTGAAGCTTTGGAAGAAGAAGTAGTGACAACTAGGAAAGAATTGGAGAAATTTCAAGCTCTGTACCACCAAAATCTATCAAGTATTAAAGCTTCAGAAGAACTAAACAACATTCTAAGTAAAGCCCCCCATGGTTAAAAACAAGTCTTGGATATGAATAAGGTTCAAAACATTCAAAATGTGAACATACTATGCAAACAAAAGGAAATGAAACAAGTACCAGAATCAGAAATTTAGATAAAAAATATCAACCAAGGATTGCTCAAAAACAAAGTCAACAAAAGGGAAGACAACAAAGATATAGGTACCAAAGTTTTTTCAATGGTTACTGTTATTGTTGTTCTAATTTTGGCCACAAATCTGCAAACTGTGCATTTAATTTTAGAAATATGCAATCAAAGAACAGTCAATTGCTACAAAACTGAACAAGACAGTCAGGAAGTAAATAAGAACTGCATACAACTCAAAGAATAACCCATGAAAGATATTACAACTCTTTTGATCTACTGTACAATTAGCCAGAATGTTATGTTTGTCATAATTTTGGACACAAGGCTTCAAACTGTCATTTAAACGATTACAAAATAGACCCAAGAGTGAATTACTCTGCTGAAAGTGCTAAAGTTTGGAATAAGAAAGAAAATAACAAATGTGGCTTGGTGCTTTCTGTTCATAGGAAAAAAGGCCCCTGGTAAATTGATAGTAGATGTTCCAAACACATGATTGGTGATAAAAGTAAGTTTCTGTCTCTAAGTGAAAATAAATTAGGAAATGTAACTTTTGTAAATGATGCTCCAGAGAAAATCAAAGGAAAAGGAATGGTGAAGATGAGTAATGGAAAAGGGAAAGCCCAAGATGTGTTGTTTGTAGATGTCCAGACTAAGACATAATCTTCTTAGTGTCAGTCAGGTTTGTGACATTGTTTTCACCTCTATAGATTGCAAGATAAAATATGCACCCTCAGGACAGTTGGTTGCAAAAGGCATAAGAACACAAAACAATGTCTATGTCTTGAAAGAAGGAAAATAATAATGTCATCTAGGCAAGTATGATGAAAGCTGGCTTTGGCATAGGAGACTTGGAAATTTAAACTTTGATCATATCATCAATATTTTGAACAATGGGGCAGTAAAATATTTTCCAAAAATATCAAAACCATATGACTCTGTTTGTAAACCTTGTCAAATGTGAAAATTGACTCCCACACAGTTTAAATCCAAGAACTTCACATCAACAGACAAACCACTTCAGTTAGTACATATGGATTTGTGTGGACCATGAAGAAATTAAGGCACAGAAAGAAAAAGATATTTTATGTTGGTCATTGATGATTATTCTAGACTCACATGGGTTGCTTTTTTGAAAGAAAAATCTAAAGCGCTTGAATGGTTCAAAATTTTCAAGGCTTTGACTGAGAATCAAACATGAAAGAGACTGAAGGAAATAAGATATAATATAGGAGGATATTTTAGTTCAAGATAATTCAAAGAGTTTTGTGATAAACATGGAATTAAAAGAGAATACACTATTCCAGGGACTCCACAACAGAATGGATTAGTTGAGAGACATAATAGGTCAGTGCAATAGATGGCAAGATCAATGATGAATGAAAGGAATATTTCTCAGACATACTGGGTAGAGGAAATTGACACAAATGTCAATATTCTTAACAAATCTCACTTAAGGACAAATAGTGTAAGAATCCTTATGATTTATGGTTTGGAAGGCCTGCTTCTACCAAACAATTTAAAGTCTTTCGAAGTAAATGCTATATTAAAAATAATGATGAACATCTTGGAAAATACGATGATAGGGATGATGAAGGTATCTTCTTAGGATATGCTACAAACAGTAAATGGTACACATGTTATAATATGAGGCTGCATAAATTGGTTGATTGTATTGAAGTTAAAATCAATGAAGGAATCCCTATAAAAGATATTCAAATAAGTAGTGTTGAACCATATACAAAAGATACAATTGAAGATAAGGAAGAACAGGTCCAAGAATTAGAAAAAGAAGATTCAGAGTTAGATGATGAAAGTGCATACAATCAGGAAGATTCAAGACAATAGACAAAAACCAAACGACCTTCCAAAATCGTTCAGAAGAATCATCCTGAAAATCAGATAATTGGTAATAAGGCCCTAAAGGAGTTCAAACAAGAAGGAAGTTGATTAAAGCCCCAGAAACAATCTCATATTGCTTTCCTATCTACGATGGAACCTAAGAATTTTGAAGAAGCCAGTGAGGATGAAGATTGGATTAAATCCATGAATGAAGAGCTTGATCAGATTGAGAAGAATAATACTTGGGAGTTGGTTCCTAGACCTGTAGCTAAAAAATTAATAGGCTCCAAGTGGGTGTTTAAAAACAAGATGAATGAACAATGACAAATTGTGAGGAATAAAGCCCGATTGGTCTATAAGGCGTATGGACAAATTGAGGGACACGATTTTGATGAAACTTTTGCACCAGTGGAAATATTGGAAGCTATCCAATTTTTTCTTGCCTATTCCAGTCATAATAACTTCGAAGTGTATCAGATGGATGTTAAGTCAAATTTTCTCAATGGAGATCTAGACGAAGAATTCTATATAGAGAAACCTTAAGGGTTCCAACTGATAGACAATCCCGACAATGTATGCAAACATAATAAGTCTCTATATGGATTGAAACAAGCAACAAGATCCTGGTATTACAGACTGGATAAATTTCTACAGGACAAAGGATTCAAGAAATGTACTGTTGAAAGTAACTTGTATATCAAATATGAAGGTGATAATCTATTAGTTGTTTTGGTGTATGTGAATGACATTATTTTTGGATACACTAACGATTCTTCTGTTCAGTGGTTTTCTAATTCCATGCAATCTGAGTTTGAGATGTCAATGATAGGATAATTTTCATTCTTTCTTGGTATTCACATTATTCAGAGTTCTGAAGGTTTATTTCTTTCCCAAGAGAAGTATTTGAAAGAAATGTTGAAGAGATTTTAGATGGAATATTCGTCACCTGTTTGTACACCTATGCATTAGAGGAAATTTCACCTCAAAGTGGCCCTCCTAAAAAAATTAATAAAATAATACTTAAGATAATAAAATAATATTTATTAATTTTGGAGGAAGAAAAGAAAAAAACTATTTTTTTTTTGTATTTTCGACATATCTCCTCGTTTTTTTACTCAAATTTCAATCGAGAGAGCTCGTTGGATGCAGAATTAAATTATGCATCCAACAAGCTCTCCCGATCGAAATTTGAGTAAAAACACGAGGAGATATGTCGAAAATACAAACAAAAAACGTAGTTTTTTTTATGATACCTATCCCCAAATTTATATTAAAAAAGTGTTTAAGACCTATACGGTATTTCAAATTTAAAGAAATTTGATTGGCTAGCACATGATGACATGGAATTTGAGTTAAAGTTAAAAGGCCCATTTTGAGTTGAAATTTCCTCTAATGGTTGCTGGTTGTAAACTTAGCAATGATGATCTCTCACCTGATGTTGATCAAAGAACATATCGGTCAATGATAGGAAGTCTCTTATACATAACAACATCTCATCGTGATATAATGAAAGCTGTTGGAATGGTAGGAATATTTCAGTCTTCTCCAAAGAAAAGTCATTTGGTGGATGTTAAGAGGATATTTAAATATTTGAAGGGCACAATGAATTATGGTCTCTGGTATCCTAAAAATTAGAATCTTCAGTTAAATTCATATTCAGATGCTGATTGGGAAAAAAATTTGGATGAAAGAAAGAGCACAAGTGGAGGTGCATTTTTCTTAGGCGATTCTTTAGTTGCATGGCTGAGTAAGAAGCAAGGATTGATATCTTTATCCAATATAGAAGCTGAATACATTGCTGCTACCACCTGCTATACACAAATACTCTGGATGATCAAGAAATTGGAAGACTTGGAGGTAAAATATGTAGATCCCATTCCTCTCCACTATGATAATACCAGCGCCATTAGTATGTCCAAAAATACAGTCCTTCATTCCAAGAATAAGCACATACCTATTAAGTATAACTTCTTAAGGGAGCATGTTACAAACATAGTGGTTCAGTTGAATTTTATTCCTTCTGCAGAACAGATTGTAGATATGTTCACTAAACCTTACCAAAGACACAGTTTGAGTATCTACGCCAGAAGCTGGGCATCATATCTTATTCCAACTAACATGTCTACCTTGATAGGGGGAGTTGTGCTACGGAATATTATTTTACATTGATGTCAAATGGGAGAAGTTTTTTTTCCTAAAGATGATAAACAGTTGGTGATTACAAGTACAACATGCATCTAGAATTTAAAGGTTTCCATCAGTGCCAAAGGGGGATATTGTTGGAATTATGATAGGTATTGCAAACATATCGTAACATATCAGATTGTGATATGGTTTTTATTGATGGAAATACATAGAATATGATTAATATAAGTAGAGGAATCAGGTTAATAAGTAAAAAAATCATAAGAGTCGACGGTTTGTATGGAGATCAAACGGTCAAAAGTAAACCCGCAAAGTTTGAAAGAAAATATGATGAATAGATTTGACAATCAGGAGTGAACCCGCAAAGTTTGAAAGAAAATACGATGAATAGATCTGATGATTAGGTGTGAACCCGAAAAATAAATCAATGGTTTAGAAAAAAAGCATAAGGAGGAAAGTGGAAGGAATAATGTGGAATATGAGAAATAAAAGTATAAAATAATATTGGTTTCTGCAACTTGGAGTCCTCTAGCAGAATGCGAAAGGCAGAAAGAAGATGAAGGAAAGAAGAAGGAAAAATGCAGAAGATGAGAAATCAAAGTCTAAAATAATATGGGTTTTCATATCCCGGAGTCTGCCAGTGGAATGCGAAAGGAGGAAAGCAGACGATGAAAAGAAGAAGGAAGAATGCGAAATATGAGAAATGAAAGTCTAAAATAATATGGGTTTCCGCAAATCGATGTCCACCAATGGAATGTGGAATTCAGAGAGAGGAAGGTGGAAGGATCCTTACGGAATATGGGTTTTCGTAACCCTGAGTTCTCCCTGTGGAATGCCGAAGGCAGAAAGTGGAAAGCAGAAACTATGGAAGTTGTTTAAACAAATTTTGAAAACTCGGGATTCACAATCCACATCTGATCTAAGATCAACAATTGGGAAATGGTGCACAAGAAATTGACAATGCGAAAGGAGTTTGTGGAAAAGGATGTGTAGAAGCAGGTGTTTTTTAAGTCCTATTTCATATCAATGGTTAGTAGAGAGGCCACACGAAATCAATGATGTAGAATAATTCCTATGGAAAGAAGCCTGCGAAATGAGAACTACAGAAACTTTGATTTGCCGGATAAAGGAGAATTGCGAAGATGCGTTACATAAACTTATGATTACACATCGATTGGACTCCTTGTCTATCATAAGACATCGAACAATTTTGATCAATTATGAAGATGAACAGTCAGGCATATGAACAGGTGAAGGGTTTAAATATTGATAAGTATAAGAGGACGTGTGTGAAAAGTTTTTTTGTGTTCTCTCTACAAGAAAAGAGCTGGTGCATGGACCGTTATAGAAGTGGATATTGAAGAATGAAAAAGGACTATGTGTCCTTTCAACAATATCCAGAACATAGACAATGAGGGGAACCAAGGTGCATAATAAAATCTAGAAGTAGATCATAATAGAGTTCGTATGCATTGTTATATCTATTTTTCTCCATATTGTAATGAACATGTTTGAATCTAAGGAGAAAGGGTGGTAGGGTGGTGCTAGGAAAAAACATGCCATCTTCTATGTATAAGTTGGATCTTGTACAAGTAGAGGTTGATGCTTCCACTTAGTAGTAGTTGGAGAATGTTATTTTAGTGGGTGCTAGAAAAACATGAGGGTTGGTGCTCTCCACAAGAAGGAATTTGTAAACATAGGTTGCAGCCTCATTTGAGTAGGTGCTCAAATAAAGATGATTATTTGTTTGTCTCTATCATGTGTGTGTGATTGATGATCATCATTCCTTCTGTTATACTTGCTGCATTATCATAATTGTAAATTTGTAATCATTAATAATGTTTTAAATATTGAAAATGGTTTAAGCTTTAAAAATAACTGATTCACCCCCCCTCTTTGTTATTTGAAAAATTTCAACAGGATGTTACTTCAAGAATTCTCTCAAAACCTAACAACAATTGGAACCTCAACCTCTTCAATTTGGAAGGGAGATGGTAGGTAAATTATATGTAGACAAGATGTAGGAAATTGAAGATTGAGATATATTTTTATTTGAATATGAAGTTATTTGTAGAAGTTATAATTATTATACTAGTGTTAACAGGTTGATGTGTTTTCTTGCTGCTTTGAAATGAGCATCTCTTTAATGGTTGATGGGCCTCAGTGGGAATAACATTCAAACTTGGTAAGACATAGGGAAGGTATTCTTGAAAAGGTATCAAGACTACTACAAGGACCGAGAAGATATTTTCAAAATGATACCAGGGGAGAATGAAATTTTAGAGAAATATGTAGATTGATTCCAGTACAACCTCCAAAGATCAAAACAAATACAACTAAGCAAAGATACCATGTGAACAATATTGCTTAGAGTAATTCAAGATGAATTTTTAGAATCCTTAACTTTGATGGAAATGGGGGATGTTTCTCAATTGGCATATGAATAGGTCTGTAAATTATGCAGATGATGTTCATGGAGGATCAAATCTACTACAAGGACATGAGTTACAAGAGATGAACTCGGTAATTGCATTAGCCATTTTAAAACTAATATAATTATCTCTTTAAAATCACAATTGGATGTTTTGTAGGTTAACGAAAAGAATCAAGAATAAAAAAGAGTTGTATCCATATTTTGTTATTTGTGTAAGAAAAAGCATACTGTAAGGGATTGTCCTTTGGATAATATTTAAATTTGTGGCATATGTGACTTGAACCATTCCAAAGATAGTTTCCCTTCCTTTCCTAGTATTAAAGCAACATATCAATGTCAACCAAGAGATGCAACACTACAACAAAACATGTCATTAGCGCATAAAATAGCACTAAAATTTAGAGTATATGAGTTCATGAATTTGGAATTTCTTCCACTTCCAAACTTCGTGTCACATCGCATGTTCACTTCGACGCTAGAAATAACATCGAAAATAGTTCCAAATTTTACGCTTAATTAAGCACTGGATATAGCGTTGAAAAAAGTAGCTTCAACAAAAACACCTAATTTAGCACCTGGATTAGCTCCTATTTCAAGATCTAGAATGGCACAAAAAATAACACCTTAAATGATTTCGAATTTTGCTTCCATTTCTACTTCTAGTTTTGCTTCTGGCTTTTCTTCAAGTTTTGCTTCTAGATTTTCTTCCACTTTTGATTCTAGATTTTCTTCCACTTTTGCTTCTGATTTAACGTCACTTGTTGCATCTATCTTTGCTCCCAGTTTTACATCTTTATGCATTTTGTTGCTTCTAAAATTGCTTCCATTATTACTTATTTGTTTGCTACCTAAATTGATTTTGTTTTTGCTTCCTAAGTAGCAACAAGTTTTGATTATGAGATTGCTTTCAGTTTGTTTCTAGTTTGGATTCTAGTGTTGCTTCTCTTTTTTCTTCCAAAAATGCTTCTTGTTTTGCTTCGACTTATTAATTTAATGATTTTTATTTCAATTTTATTAGTTAAATATATCATGGCTCTTAAATAAATTATATGATTATAGAGTAAGTCATATTGCATTTAAAATATTTTATTGGATAACATTTTAAAAAAATTCTAGGGAAATGGACATCCATACAAACTAACAATGTCATTATACTTATTGAATCTTCATCAAAATAAAATCTACAACAACCAGTATATATAGAATAACAAGATAATTATTATAACATTATCATCATTTATAATTAAAACAAGTGAGTAAAATATCTATAAATTAATTGAATATGACAACATCCATCCTCAAAAGTAAATTAAAATCATCATATGTAATAAATATCCATACAAAAATTATCGACCACTTTGGCCATTATATATAAATTGACAATTCAATATTGATAATATCATCATCATATATAACTAAAACAAGTGAAAGTCAATTATACCTATAGATCAATTACATGTCAAAATGATACATGTCTAACATTTGACATAAGTCAAAATGATACATGTACAACTGGTATAAGTAAAAAATGATAAATGATTTAACTCAAATTGATACATGAAAAAATGATACAAGTTAAGATGATACATGTTCAAATGATACAAGTCAAAATGATACAACTCAATAATTGGTACTTCTAGTGAAAATGATACATATGATAATACACATAAAAAGAGGAATCATAATGATATATCAACAACAATCCATAATGCAATATATATGATCAAATATGTCTTTGAATACTACCAGCAACTACCTCATCATCATCATCATCATCACCATCGTGATCATCATCGCCATCATGATCTGCCTCAGTGTCTTCTCTATCGACATAATCATCATAATATCCCATGTATGTACCAGACCTAACATAATCTGTATCTATATCATCAATGGGATCAATTGGATATTCTGCAAGACCCGTGTTCTACTAAAAAACATTAAAGAATAAAATTTATTATTTATTTCATGCGATAATTTGATTTTCTATTATATTTCTAATGTTATAATATGTGAAACAAAAACATAATAATATTACATCAATATCAAAGTGCACATACCATGATAAAATTTGAAATAAGTTACAACTAAGATGCCATTGAAATTATGTAAATCATGCAACAAATCTAATAAACATTAGTAAATATCATTAAAAAAAATTTGTTATAGAATTTAACTATCAACTGTAAATTATGGAAACTTGAGCTTATATGTGATGTGGATACCTGCTAAAGTTCAGTTGAAGTCATCTGAGCATCCCATATCTTCTAGCTGGGTCCATTCCCACCAAGTGGGTCCACTAAGGTGGTCCTTTTTCCACCTCAAAAATGTTGCATAACTAGATTTATGTCACTAAGTCAATCTGTGAAGAGGTCAACCCCATACTTTGTACAATGATCCCTATCTGATACCCAGTATGATGGAGTCCTCAACATACACAATTTCCTCTAGCCATAATTGTATTGAGTGTCCTCTATTTTCAACTATATAACGTTGATCCTCTAAGTCTTAAACTGAGAGTGCATTTTCTCTCCAAAGAGGAACATACAGAATAGGATGAAAGGCTAGAGTCCATCCCGAGTCTAACTCAAATACACAAAAACCATCTCTTATATTGATTTATCCTTATATGTGGGTCCCACACATCACCAAACATATAGTAGCTATTGATCAAAGTGGTTGAAATAGATCACACTCCCATGTCACATGGCATGTGGAACTGTTGTCTAGATACCACCCATCTCGAGAAATATCCTCTAAATCTAGGAGTAAGACATACTCCTTTAATATTGTGGATAATACTCATTGAACAACCTGAAATAGTGGAAAAAGGGATGTTAGCTATACTCAATTATACTTATTAGATTACTGCAGAAACAAATTTTTACCATTGTTTAATAAACTAAATAACACCAAAAATATTACAATGTAGTGAAATAAAGAATAATTCAACCACACATCAATTTTCATGCCCCTACTTCAGAGAATAAACTCAGTTGTTTTTTTTCTCAATTTTCATGTTCCTCCTCTAGTTTGCATCATCATTCATGCTCACACTAAGGAAAAAATCCTTCCAATGATGCCACCATGGAGTCACCAATGTTGTTTGCACTGTTCACCAATTATGTTAATTTGAAGGCAATCAATAAGTTTTAGTAACTATATTTTTTCTCAAATCACACCAAATGTACCCTTGATATTGCATTCTTACATGAAACATTATATGCATGAAATATATCTTTAAAATCATTTATTTCATACACCCGCAAAAAATTCTCAAATTGTCCTTGAATGGCCCTGGGGTTCCTAAAAAAAATGGCCATAGAACCAAACCATGTCTTTAGTCATGAAGTTTTTGATTATGATGGATTCAGGATGTCAGGTTTCAACTGGGGTAACCCCCATACCGTGACTCAATTTCCAGGAAATAGTCATATTGTGTCATCTCTAGAACTAGGGTTCTACTCAATGAAGGTCATGCCAATTTTGCACAACATATCATATTTGAGTCAAAATCTCCCTCACAACCATGTCCAAGGTGGATAATGGATAGATGTATGTGTGGGATCTAATGAAACACAGTTACATTTCCTACTTTGGGTTTCGTGCCCCTATAGAGAATTCATGTTCTTGAATGGCCCCAGGGTGCACGAAAAAATTGGACGTAGAACAAAAACCATGTCTCCATTCGCATAGTTTTCAATTCTGATGGATCCTAGATACTTTGTTTCAGCTATTGGACCCCCTGTACCATGACTCTATTTCTCAAGAACAGTCCTATTGTGTTGTCTCTAGAACTAGGGTTACGTTTAGTGAAGGCCATGCCAATTTTGCACAATAGGGTCAAATTTGAGTTGAATTATCTCACATTACCATGGATACTGTGGAGACATACACAATAGCTATATGGATGTGTGGGAGATGACAAAACCTGGTTGCATTTCCTTGTTTAGGTTCCATGCGCCTATAGAAAATTCTCAAAGTGTCTTTGAATGGCCTTGGGGTTCCTAACAAAAAATGCCATAGAACCAAAACTGTATCTTCAGTCACAAATATGTCAATTTTGATGGATTTAGAATGTTGGGTTTCAATTGTGGGAACCCCTATACCAAGACTCAATTTCCCTAAGACGGTCCTATTGTGTTGTCTCTAGAACTAGGGTTCTACTCAATGAAGGCCATGCCAATTTTGCACAAGGGGGTCAATTTTGAGCTGAATGCTCTTGCACAATTGTGGCCTATGTGGAGACATACAAAATATCTAGATGCATGTGTGGGAGCTAACAAAACCCGATTACATTTCCCACTTTGTATCCCATGCCCCCATAAAAAATTATCAAAGTGTCCCTAAATGGCCTCACGATTCTTGTAAAAAATGGCCATAGAACCAAAAATATGTCTTCGATCACGAAGTTGTTAATTATGATGGATTTAGTATTTTGGTTTTTAGTTGGGTGAACCCTCACACCATGAATCATTTTCCCAAAAATGTTCCTATTGTGTCATCTATGGAACTAGGGTTCTACTCAGTGAAAGCCATGCCAATTTTACACAATGGGGTCAAATTTGAGTCGAAAACTCATGTACGACCATGAACAATGTGGAGACATACACATTAGCCATATTAATGTGTGGGATATGATAGAACCATATTACATTTCCCATTTTTGGTTTCGTGCCCCTGTAGAAAACTCTCAAAGTGTCCCTAATTAGCCCCAAGATGTCTAGAAAAAATTGCCCTAGAACCTAAATCATATCTTTGGTTTTCAATCCATTGATTTCGATGGATTTGGGATTCCATTTTTCTCCTAGGGAACCCCCTATACCATTACTCAATTTCACAAAAATAGTCCTATTGTGCCATATCCAGAACTAGGGTTTTGCTAAGTTAAGTCCATGCCAATTTTGCACAAGGGGGTCAAATTTGTGTCGAACGCTCTAGCCCAATCGTTCCTAGTGTTGACACATACACAATGGATATATGCATGTGTGGTATTTGACAAAAAATGTTTACATTTCCTTGTATGGGTTTCATGTCTCCATAGCAAATTCTCAAAGTGTCCTTGAATGGCCAATGGGGGGTGCCAAGCAAAAGTGGCAATAGAAACAAAAAATTTGGCTCTGGTAGTGAATACATCGATTATAATGGATTTGAGATGTTAGGTTTAAACTAGGAGGACCCCCCATACTATGACCCAATTATCTGAAAAATGGTCTTATTGTGTCATCTCTAGAACTAGGGTCCTGCTTAATGAAGGCCATGTCAATTTTGCACAAGGACATCAAATTTGATATAAAATCTCCCACATGACCATGACCAATGTGGAGACATCCAAAATGGCCATAGGAATGTGTGGGAGTTGATGATACCCAGTTACATTTCTCATTTTGGATTTTGCGCCCTTGTAGCAAATTCTTAAAGTGTCCCTAAATGACCCTCGGGTGCTTGGAATAAATGGCCATATAACTAAAATCGTGTTTTTGGTCATGAAGCCATTGATTTTGATGAAATTGATATGTTTGGTTTCATATAGGGGACCCCTGTACCATGACTAAATTGCTAAAAAATAGTCCTATTATATCATCTCTGGAGCTAGGGTTCTACTTAGTGAAGGCCATGTTAATTTTGCACAAGAGGGTCAAATTTGAGTCAAACGCTCCTGTACGACTGTGGACAACATGGAGACATCCATAATGGCTATATATATGTGTGGTATCTAAAAAAACTTGGTTACATTTCCTAGTTTGGGTTTTGTGTAGAAAATTCTCAAAGTGTCCTTGAATGGCCCTAGGGTGCCTCGAAAAAATAGCCATTGAAGCAAATCATGTCTCTGGTCATGAAGCCATCAATGCCGATGGATTTAGGATGTCAGTTTGAACTAGAGGACCCCTCGTATCATGACCCAATTTCCCAAAAGCAGTCCTATTATGTCATCGTCTGGAACTAGGGCTTTTCTTAATGAAGGCCATGCCAATTTTACAGAAGTGGGTCAAATTTGAGTCGAATGCTCCCATGTTACTATGGCTAGTGTGGGAAAAAAAAAATTACTAGATGCATGTGTGGTAGCTGGAAGAACCAAGTTACATTTCCCAGTTTTTGTTTCATTCTTCCATAGAGAATTCTCAAAGTGTTCCTGAATGGCCTCAGAGTGCCTAAAAAAAATAGCCATAAAACCAAAATCATGTCTTTGATCATGAAGTTGTCAATTCTGATGGATTTGATATGTTAGGCTTCATCTAGGGTACCCCTCATACCGTGACTCAATTTATCAAATTTTTTCCTATTGTGTTGTCTTCAGAACTAGGGATCTACTCAGTGAAGGCCATGCCAATTTTGCACAAGGGGGTCAAATTTGAGCCGAACGCTCTTGTGCGATTGTGGCCAGTGTGGAGACATACACAATGGTAAGATGCATGCGTGGGATATGAAAAACCCAGTTACATTGCCTAGTTTTGTTTTTGTGCTTCCATATAAAATTCTTGAAGTGTCCCTAAATTGCCCTAGGGTGTTAGAAAAAATGGCCATTGAGCCAAAACTATGTCTCTGGTCACAAATTCATCAATTTTAATGGATTTGGGATTCTAGGTTTCAACTAGGAGACCCCCCTACTATGAATTGGCTTCTCAAAAGAAGTCCTATTGTGTTCTCTCCAAAAATAGGGATCAAATGATAAGTTGATCATTCTTGATTATCCTTGATCAAACTAATTAATACAATAATTTAAAATGAGAGTGTTTATACACCAATGGGACTTATCTAACCTTGAAAATCATGGTAGCTACTTAGCTACACATTTAAGGTTTAATCCATTTAAGGAAAATAAACTTTTAAGCGTATTTAGGTTTGTAATTGTATGATCGGTTTCTTTTAAAATTTCTAATTGTTTAACTAAATGTGCCACTTGTAAGTGTTTCTTTGTTGCTTATGAATTAAATTGTTATGCATAGAAAACATGTTCTTCGATTCACAACTTCATCCTATAAACAAGGTTTAAAGGTCCAAACTTTATGGGATATTAGTAGCGTTGATTATTATTCTATTTCATGTTTTCCCATATTGAGAATCTTTAGGGAAGTCAATTGTTTCAATTAGTAATTAATATTTCTTAGAGCATACCTTATTTTTTAGAGATGAAATGCATCCAAAATGTTGCATATATCTCAGTCATTGAATTGAGTGCATGATATATGTTTAAACTAGGGTTTGAACATGCATATAATAAAGGAATACATTGCAAATATACACAAGTAAATACTTAAGAAGAGTAATTAGGAAGGTTAACCAACCACGTTGCATTCACTTTTCATAAGTATTTATACAATCAAGATAATGGTTGTAGTAACTGTACTTTTTCCAACTAATGATTCATTTGGGTTATTTTTATCATGTTTTTATTACATATACTTTCCCATATTAACTTATTATAATGTCTAATGTTGTAATACATTGCATGATGATTTTTAATTAGGCCTAAGAGGCCTCCCAACATCTCCCCCAACCTCAAAGTCTTAATTCATCCCAAAGTTACAATTGTGCATGAATGTCTCAAGTCTACTCTTGCTAAAGTAACTTTATTATGCATCAACCATGCATACGGATATTCATAGGTGAATTACCCACAACAACTTCTAGTTGTATAGGAAGATACATGTATACAAGGGTACACTTGACTTGTTACTCTTTAACCTTTGTCTTCAATCTAGTAGGGGCCTATAAAAGTTAGTGAATATTCATTTAGATTCATCTTGCACCTAAATGACAGTCATTCTAGGTTTGATTCCTTTATCAATGTGAGAGGCTTGGTTTTTTCTATGTTTAACTACCATTTTTTCCTTATGGCCTTTGAGGTCACAACCTAGGGAATTGATCTACAAATATTATATTGAGGGACTCAATGATTTTGTTTGTTCTTGTGTCATCATCTTTTATTTAATTTATTTGTATGTTACATATGATGTCACCTTGTCTAACTATTTCTTTTACTGCTCTTTATAAATATTTTCCTTCACTTCTTTTAGGAGAATATGGTATTCTTACATCAAATTTGGAGGGACATTTATCTCTTGTTCTACTTTCAATCTTAACCATATCCCAAAACATTCATTCTATATTTTAGAATTAACCAAATTGATTAATTGTTAGAGATTATGCCATATAAAAAGTGTTTTACCATTAAGTTTCTCTAGGACAAGGGTTAACTTGGTTAGGATTTTCCCCTCCCAAGGTAGGACACTCTTGTCTTCCTTGAGATGCTAAGAAACCTTCTAATGAAAAAATCTGCAGGATCATCTAGGATCCTTACAAATAAAGGTGCAATATCTTATTTGAATTTCTAAATTAAAAAATATCCTTACATCTGCCACATTAATGAAGTGTTTTTTGTGGATCAACTTCTTAATTTAGGCTTCTTCCCTTGTACTTAAGATCCAAAGAATATTTTACCTCAATGATAGGTTCATGATCCTAGGTTCTTTTATTCCTAGTATCCACTCTTGATTGATCTAAGAATTTTGTTGTAGTTCACAAGGATAAATATTTTCTTGGATTTAAGTTTCCATACTCATCATATAATGGATCTCATGAACTGAATTATTTCCTTCAACATTACCAAAGGAGCTACCAACACCAAACAAAGGTATAGAAGAAATGTTAGAACATAAGGATATTCCCAAATATAGAGCTTACAGAGTTAATGGGTGTCATATAGGTGGTAGTATAAGGTTGAATAAGTTTCCAACTAGTCAATGGGGCTAATTAGAAGTAGTCCCAACCAAATCAACTAGTGCTTACATCAAGTCATAAAACCTAGATCTAAAGCATGACTTACATCATCAAAGTAGATGATGTCTCCCTCATTTTAAGAAAGTTATTTAAATTTTTGTGCATATAAAAATCATGTTATTAATCATCATATCATGCATTCATTCCATTTTAGAATTGCATATCCAATCAGGGTCTGCATAATGACTATGAGTTCTAAGAAAAAACCTATGTTTTAAAATGGCCACAACTATGGCATGTGGGTACAAAATATTAAATGCCACTAAAGAGTAAAGTACTTTAGAAATATGAGAAGACTTCAACCCTAAGGATGAACATGGAAACCTACATCTCCACAAAGATTCACTTTCACAAAAGGGAGAAAGATGATCCAAACTAAGTCAAGAGGAATCTATTTGATAAGATCGACAAAATTTAGGACATGTAGATTGAGAAAAATTTGATCTATCTTAATCCTCTCTATTTTGATCAGATTGAAGACTGATTCATTCATGTGAAGGAGTTACAACTAAATTTGGGTGAACATGGAAAGGTTTTTCTAAAGAAAGATGATAAACTTGTAGAACTAATATTGATTAATTTGAAAACAACTAATAACATATTTTATTTGGAATTTCATACTAGTTGGGATTATATAAAATAAGACGGTAATGATTATACCTTTGATTCTTTAAATGTTTTACTAATTTAGGTACATGAAAAGTTGTTTGATGAGGGTAAACTTGAGAACAAGCAACAAGCCCATCTTATTAAGGGAAAAGGTTTACATAACTATAAAGAAGGTCCAGGTCATGGATGCAATTGGTAAAATTATAATGAAGGTTACCATGATAAGGATTGTGTCATCTATACTAAAATGAAGAAGCATGATGATCAAGCATTGATTTTGTAAGGTAAGAAGCATAAGACTTGTTGATACTTTGGAAAGGAAAGACATGTTGAGAGAATACCAATGATATGGAGGAAAAGTTAAGAGCTCATGAAGGTGATGTGTTGAATAAATGACCAACCGACCTTCAATATTGACATTTAAAAGGTAAGGGGCATAACTATACATTTGATCCTAATAGTATTTCTAGGGCATTTCATGTTTGCGGTTCTGAAAGTGAGAGGACAATTGACTCTATTTGTTCCTATCATATGGATAAGAATGCTTCTCTTTTTATTCATTGAATATGGATATAGAAGAATAAATATGTGTTGCAAAATATTATGAACTTATTGTTACAAATCATGGTAGGATTGAATGTCTAAATGGTGTGATCATTGATGTGTATTATATGCCATATTTGAGTGGAAAATGTTTTTTTTGGTATCCTCAAAAACACATACTAGCAATAAAATGTATGTCTAGATTAATAGGTTTGCGGTGAACAATAATAACAATTAATTTTATGTTTTTGTCAAAGATATTATTTACCCTAAAGAAACATTATGTAATTTCTATGCCGATTTCCCTAAACATGATGTATGATCAACTGCACTCATAGCAAGGTTGAGAAAAAAATAATGATGATGTACTTGGACATATGGATTTCTCAAGTATGAAATTGATAGTCAAGTATAATATGGTCAATGGAATCCTTATGGTAGTTCCTCCTAATGGTGTATATAAATAGTCCGTGTTTAGAAAGAATCACTATGTTTCATTCAGATAGGAAACACTTGGAGAGAAATAATTTGTTGGAATTTGAAAAATAAATACCATGTCTTTGAAAATTTCAAGGAATTTAGAGCATTGGTTGAAAATTAATGTGGCCAACCTTAGAAATGTCTAATGTTGGACAATGAGGGAGAATATGTGAGAAAGGAGTTTGATAGATCCTTTTGGGAGATGTACTAAGAGGAGATTTTTGTAATAAAAGGTTCTCCCCCTCTCTAAAGTTTATGAAGTTAGTCAATGTCATTCTAGAGATAGACCAAGATCAACTAATTGATCAAATTGACTAGAAGTGATCCCAACCATGTTTTTTGGTATAGAAATTGAGGTAGAAAACCTACATATCAAGTGCACCTAAGGGGTTCAAAGTGGAATAAGTATCCCGAATTTTAAGGAAGTTAGTTACACTTTAAACACCACCTCTCCTTTTTGGGATTCAAATTTAATCACTTCTATAGTCCCTAGATTTTGAACAAGGAGAGAGGAAAGGATAAAATTCACCAAGACCGACTTTCCATGAAGGTACAACCACTTATGCTTCCAACATGTGAAATTTATTTAAATTTACTTAGTATTGGGGCTTCAATAAGAGGCTCATATATGTGTTATAGCAATGTGGATCCCTATACATAAAACATATCTATTTAATTTTCGTAGTGCATATGTTATTCTATATATAGTTCATGGTGAATCATAGTAACATGATACTCTTCGTAAATGTGTAACATCATATAATATGGGTATTTGATAGTAGAATCCCATATTGGAAATGTTGGAGGAAATTTCCCCACCTCTAGAATGTCACATATATATTGTATTTGGGACTTTGGTGGCTGACACTATTCAATGGTTCTTTAAAATGAGCTAAGGGATGTGAACGGTGCTGGAAGGAAATCACACGCATTTTTATTTGGATATATAATAAAATCCACCTAATCCTTCCAATGTATCCTTTTTAACATTGCGAAAATGACTTTATCAAAAAAATTATGTCATCAAATAAAACATAATTTAAATATATCATTATAGTGAGGACCATGTACACTAATTGGTTAAAGTCCCCATACATTTGAGTGGGCCCATATAAAGAAACAACTAAGTTTTTTTAGAATGTGCTTTGTAGGTTTGGATGTCCATTACAAATCACTTCTAGCCAAGGGACAAATTAAATACGGAATATTGTCATTGGTTTGATGAAAAATTTCCAATTCATGAATCTGAGGTGTAGTCCTTACTACCCCGGGGCCAATGGATAAGCTAGAAGAAAAATCAAAGTCTTGGTTATTAATCCCATGAAAAATTGCGACATGAAGAGATCAGGTTGGATTGACATAATTCATGCAACACCTTGGGAATATTGGATGTCATGGAATAAGTGATCAAGACAAACACTATTTCGATTGACATTCAAAACGGAAACCATCATGCTAATAGAATATTGGGTAGTAATATAGATTACCACTAATGTAGTCATTCAAAGAAAAACTAAAGGAATTGGAACCACAAATCAAAACAATACATTAGAACCACCCATGTCTCTAGCTAAAAATGGTATGATATTTTCATATCTAACCTTGGTACTTGACTACTTGATGATGTTTCTAGTGCCTCGAATAATACTTTTGGTTGCAACTATGCTATTAAAAATATGGAGCGACAAAGAGATGGATCTAATGTGTCATTCAATTTCTTGTTGGTTATGAACAAGATGAGGAAAGGTATGGCTTGGGAGAACTTATTCTATATTTTGGAAGGTATAGTGTGCCTAATTTGCACTCTAATGAATGTTATAAACCGCTTAATATTATAGCTTCCTAAAGAAATAATTATCATTGTAGTAAAAGTCCTCAACTAGAGTTATTAGTCAAAGATTGATAACTCGTTCTTTATCCATATTACAAAGTTAGTCCACTTTTTTTTTCTAAAATTTATTTTTCATATGATGTTGGATGCCAACCGTATTTCTCCTCCTATAAAAAACATGGCACATGGACTAGTTAAACTAATTACTATGCAATCATTTACTTTTTCTAGGACTGAAAAAAATACATTTCACAAATAAAATATACTTACAAAAGTATATATCAAGGATTATAGGCCTTTTTAGCCACAGTAATGCATGGAACGAAGTTTGGGAATCCTAGCCTTGGATTCCTTGTCTTCAAACATATACCAAATCAATTTAACTATGAACACATAAAATATAAAAACCATTTAATAAGTTTGATATAATATTATGAGAAAATTCAATGACTTGGGTACTCTCCTCACCGGACTTCCTCTGTGCATCTGAATTCTCATATGATTTTACAAGTTCTTTCCATACTTACATCAATCGGCCTTTTTTAGCCTTTGCTCGAGCTATAATTTTTTTTATCTTCTTTGTTTGGTTGCACCGAAATCTCTTGCAATTTTGAGACATTTGTTTTTCTTTCTTCTTTATAGACCAACCTGTGCCAAATTTATGCTCCATTTCATGGATAACTTCTTTCTAAAGGTGCATCGATATATTTGAGAAAGGAAAATGTAGATGGTATCCGAATCATTGAAGGAATGATTCCATCAACATGTTCAGAAAATATTTTCCAATATCCGACATTGAGATTTCCCCTACATTTGAGGAAATTTGGGGTCTAAAATGGGCCTTATAAGAAAACCCGCCAACAATAAATTTTGTGAGTTGGAATTCAAGCACCAATAGAATTTCAATAAAATGAGTCAACCATAATGGTTGAATTGACATATTTGTCATAAAAGAAAACTACTTTTTTCATTCGTATTTTCGACATATCTCCCTGTGTTTTTACTCAAATTCTAAGCGAGAGAGCTCGTTGGATGCAGAATTTAATTCTGCATCAATCGAGTACCCACACTGCATATTTTTCATAGACCCCACTACCCCAAAAACAAGAAATACCTAAAAAAATATGATGACGATGTGGAAAATATGAACAAAAAAAGTAGTTTTTTCATTCTTCCTCCAAAATTAATAACCATTATTTTATTATTTTTCTTAGGAGGCCCATTTTAGACCTCAAATTTCCTCTAATGAAACCATGTCATATTCTATATTTATATCGTAGCTTCCAATACAAGATGCAAAATATTCCATAGTGGAAGAAGTCTATGTTCGAGGAGTGTATGGGATAGTGGAAGTCTCTCCTTCTTGTTTCTCATTTTTAGAGCTTATTGTTATTGATTTCATCCTAGACCTTCTGCTCCTTCTAGGAGTGGTCAGGGAATCAATTGATTCCCTTCGACACAGTTGATATGGTTGCAATATTTTAGGGTTTTTATGATATCATTTTTCTATGTATCTAGAAAGTGTTTTTAACTCCATACCATCTAGTTTGTTCACTGCCTATCCCTAATATGGAATCCAATTTCTATTTCTTTTGGTCCATCTCAATTTCCTAGATATATAAAACAAATTTCTCATTTTATTTTTTTCAAAAGAAAAACTAAAAAGCAGAGAAACAATTGAAACACTTAGAAATATATAAATTAACAATGACTTACCTCATTTTGTCCAGAGTTTGCACCCTTTGTTGCCTCCTCCCTTTTATCCCTTGCATTAGCTTGACATTTTTAGGTGACATAGGGAAAATTCTTTGCGTTCAATCCATGGAGGCAAATGAAGGAGGCACTTCTAGAGAAATAAAGGGCAAATTTTCTACCTTAGATTTCATAATTTTGACAAAATAAGTGCAATTTAAATAGTAGTGGCGGGGAAGGAGTCGTTGACGCCGATTTTAAGCAGCGGGTGAAAATGTGAAACACTTTGTGCCTGCTGAGAGGCATATGGGATCAAATATTATGACTATTTGCATGAAATCCTTCATAAGGGCGGAGGGTTGTAATTGTCGTGCTAACGAGCTTCTATTTTTCTCACAATCTTGTTATTTGCTTGAAGGAGGTCTCCTTAGAAGCTTGAATTATGGTTCTATGTTGGGAATTATCCCAATATTTCCTCAACTGACAAGTTTGATTGGTAGAGCTTTGGTGGTGCTCTTTTTTTGTATGTTGCATATGTAGACTCTTAAGTTTTGGTCAGACTGCTTTATCGTAAAGGATCCAAGGCTTGGGGGGGAACTAGTTATTCATGGTATTTGGATCCCAAAGCCAAACTTTACAAGTTTTGTGATTCTCCATGACTAACTGGACCGATTATACCAATGGAACTCATTGCTCAAACCAATGACAAAGGTCAAATTTGGAGTCAACAACTTGGACATATGAAATTTTGAAGTTTCATGAAGATGGTAACTTTTAATATGGTTACTAGTCTCCAAAAGAATGTTCCACCTACTGGACTTTGCAGGGGATGAGTGCTTGAAAAGCATCATAAGCCACCCTTTGATTCTGTGAAAGCATGGAGAGCATAGAACTGACTAGAACTTGTTCACAATGATCTTTGTTGCAGATAATATTTTGATCTTCATTGATGATCTCTATAAATTTTACAAACCCCTTTACAACAAGTCTATCCTTGTATCGCTTCTTTCCTCCATCTTCTTCCTTCAACCTGTAAACCCATTTATTCTGTAATACCCTTTTTCCTGCAGGAAACTTAACTAGATCCCAAGTCTGGTTTCTTACCAATGAGTCCATCTCCTCATCCATGCCTTGCTCCCACTTCTTTCTAGTTTCTACCTGCATTGCTTCTTCAAAACATTCTGGCTCACCAGAATCAGTCATCAATAAATAATACAGTGAAGGAGATAATTGTTCAGGGGGTCTACTTAACCTGGTAGCCCTTCTTACAGTTGCAGGAGTTTCAGGTACCTGCTGCTGCTCTTGATTTTTTGGTGCTTTTGGAACTTCATTTTCTTTGATTTCATCAAGCACTGTGTACTCTGTGTTTTCCTTTTCTTCTTTCTTTCCCTGTAATTGATCTTTGTACATGACCTTTTCATTGAATACTACATCTCTAATCCTAATGATTTTGCAATTTTTAAGATCCCATAAGCGATAACCAAAATCATCAACCCCGTATCCAATAAAGGTACATTTCTTGGATTTAGCCTCAAGCTTTGTTCTATCATCTTTATCAATATGGACAAATGCTTCACAACCAAAAGTTCTCAGAAATGAGTATTTTACTTGTTTACCTGTCCATGCCTCCTCTGGAATTCCACCATCCAAAGCGCTTGAAGGCCCTCTGTTTATTAAATAAACAACAGTGTTTACAACATCAGCCCAAAACTGTAAGGGCAACCCTGCATGCAATCTCATACACCTTGCACGCTCCATGATCGTTCTGTTCATCCTTTTTGACACGCCATTTTCTTGGGGTGTTCCAGGGACTATCTTCTCTCTGCAAATCCCATTGTGTGAACAGTAACTGTCAAACTCCTTGCTGCAGTACTCACCTCCATTATCAGATCTGAGACATTTCAACCTTTTTCCTGTCCCATTCTCAGCCAAAGATTTACACTTCTTAATAGTATCAAACACATCAGATTTCTATCTAATGCAATAAACCCAAGTTTTTCTAGTTGCATCATCAATAAAAGTAACATAATAACGAGAGCCACCAAGAGATTGTACTTGAGTTGGTCCCCATACATCTGTATGGACAAGCTCTAACTTTTCACTCTTCTTTTGTTTCCCAACCCTGAGAAATCTAACTCGCTTCTATTTTCAATAAACATAG
>LPNX010384014.1:0-23073 GCA_001517045.1 Pseudotsuga menziesii | reverse complement strand
CACTAACAACATCATCAAACTTAAGAGTGCTTGAACTAGGGACATAGTTACTTACAGCCATGACCAAGCTATTCCAGCTTTCTGGCAATGAGCACAATATTAGAAGATCCCTAACCTCATCATCAAAGTTCACTTTTACAGAACTTAACTTACTGGTAAGTGTATTAAACTCATTTAAATGGTCAGCAATAGATCCACTTTCCGACATCTTCATATTAAATAAACGCTTCATTAAAAATACCTTGTTAGAAGCCGAGGGTTTTTTGTAGAGCTTACTCAATGCGCTCATCACACCCTCTGTTGTTATTTCTTTCGAAATATTGAAGGCCACTGACTAAGCCAGGCACAGCCGTATTGTTCCTAGTGCCTTTCTGTCAAGAACCTCCCATTCTTCATCCTTCATTGCCGCTGGCTATTTTGCTTTTTCGCCCAACGACAGGTACAGATATTTCTGGTACAGATAGTCCTCCATTTGCATCTTCCATAACTGATAGTTTTGGCCGTTAAATTTATCGACCCTAAACTTTCCTTCTTTTGCCATTGCTCCCACTCGAACCAAGAACCCTTCTTTCCTGCGAGTTTACAAACCAAATAGACCTTTTGGCTCTGATACCAATTGTTAGAAAAACAGGACCGCAGAGCAATAACAATTATATAGTTAAATCTATAAACAAGATGCAAAAACACATTAAACATTATAGAGAGACACAGATATAATGTGGTTCACCCAAACGATGGGCTACGTCCACCAACAAATTTGCCAGTCCTTTTATTGCAGTCCAGAAAGATGAAGGGATACGCTTTGCAGCAAAACCGCTGCACTTCCTCTTCATGCTCTCACAGTCTCTCTTCCAGCACAATACAATGCCCACATCCAGTACCATACAGTACTCACATCTAGTACCATATAGTACTCACATCTAGTATAATACAGTACCCAGTACAATTCACAATGGAGCCTCCTCAAGCCTTATAAAGGTTTAATCACATGCAATACCATGGGACAATACCATGGGCTACAACAAACCATGTGCCCAAACCATGTGCTAGACCTAACCACCTTTGACTCAATCCTGAGTCAAGGTTAACACATGCAATACCATGGGACAATACCATGGGCTACAACAAACCATGTGCCCAAACCATGTGCTAGACCTAACCACCTTTGACTCGATCTCAAGTCAAGGTTAACCCTAACAATTGTATGAGAAGCAACATGCCTAACCCATCAAATGTTTGAGATCAGATAATGGTGGTGAATATGTGAGTCAAAATTTTGAATAATATCTCTTACAAAATGGTATTGATTGGAAAATATTTTTATCCCATACACCTCAATAGAATGGAGTTGCAGAGAGGAAGAATCAAACTTTGGTAGAAATGGCTTAATGCCTATCATTTAAACCAAGAATCTTAAGACTAGATTTTGGGAAAAACTATTTATTGTTCAAACTATCTCCTGAACCGTGTACCTACTAGATCTATCATTGATATGACTCTAGTCAAGAAATGGAATGGAAGAAAATCCTCTGTCGAACACCTCAAACAATTTGGATGTGTTGCTTGGGTGCACATCAGTGTAACTATAGGAATAAATTTGATGCAAAAATTCATATTTGCATCATCATGGGTTATATTGATGAATCAAAATCCTATCCACAACTTGAACTTGTCAAACAAGAAGTCATTTTGGGTAGGAATGTGATATTTAACAAGACAATTTCATGTAATAAGTTGTTGAATTCCTCCACCGATCTATTACACATTGATTTGTTTGATATTTTTGAACAATATGGATCAATTCTACCCTCCCTTGGTATTCTAACCAGATCAATGAATTCTACTCCTAAATGTGTTATGACTTTAAAATTTGTTATACCAAAACAAAAGGATCTCTGAAAGAATAAAAATTACAACAAAACAAAAGAGAACACATAGATTTATCCCGGGAAACCCTCATGGGGAAGACAACCCAACAAAACTTCCTCTATATAGAATTCAACCAACTATAGTGTAATACTGAAAGAATAAGACTAGACTGCTTCCTCTCCTCCAGATGGACTGCTCCTTCTCTCTCTAGTGCAATTGCTTGAGTGTTCTACTTGTACAAATGAGGGATGCACCTATCCTATTTCTACTAATTAGCTTAGAGGCCTAATAACCCAGAAGACTCGAATTCTCCTTGCTTCCACGTCCTACTTTCCTTGGAAGACTCAAAAATACATTTCAATAATACTTTTGTGGGTACGACACGACTTACAATGGATCTTTTACCTCAAGAATTTACATGACCAAATACATCAATGAAATCCCTAATCGGGGGTACAACATCTCCGGAAAGGGTAATAATAATAATAATAATACAAAATAGAATATCTTCCACAATTACATTTCTTTAACACTCCCTTTTAACAAGGAAGGTATTCTAGAACAATACATATGTACAACTGCCCGGTGAATCTATATGTCATAGGATTTTTTCACAATTATATCAACATCATCATCATACATGGAACATCATCATCATAGACATCTCTGGTGTCATCTCGAGCATCATCACCTCTGGAATCATCTCTAACATCATCTTGAGCACAATCATCTCTGCACAATCTCGAGAATCATCATCTGTGGCATCATCTCGAGCATAATCATTTCTGGAATCACCTCGAGCATCATCATTTCTGGCATCATCTCGAGCATAAACTTCTGTTGTAGCTGCAACTGTTCTCCCCATATTTCTTAAAATTTTGGTCCCCTCCTCATGATTGAAGGTTGCTTCAAGTCGTTTTATCCGTGAATTTTTGGTAATGTTTTAATTTTGGATGATTTTAACGATTTACCTGCAGCCTGTCTCCGGAGGTTGTTTGTGTTTGAATTTTGCCATGGGTCGTAGATTTGAGTTTAGTGTTGGTAATTGTTCTTTGATGGGGCCGTTGTTTCGAACGTGAAATGGATTTTGACCACTGTTGAATTTTAAAGCTGTCCGAACACTTAATAGTTTCTATTGATCGGGCATCATTTTTGTTCAATAAGAAGTCGTAGTCTTTCCTCTTCCGCCGTTGTGGCTCCTAAAGCAGCTAAACACCCGAAGTACAAAGTGCTCTGACTGCCGATGCTTATTAGTCTTTTAGTCGCGCGTGTCTTTAACCTTTCCTTTTCCGCCATTATGGCTGGGAAAGTCATTAAGCTTCCGATGTAAATATCTTCTGACTTCCGATTGAGAGTTTTCCCGCCCGCGGGTCACATGTCCTTAACCTTTTTCGCTTCCGTCGTTGCGGCTAGGGCAGAGCTTTTAGCTTCTGATTCTAGCGCCCTGAGCGTCCGATGAGTTCTCTGTTCTTGTCATTGGTGGTTTCTTGCGAACCCATGGGTAGACGAAGTAGTAGTGCCGGCGTTGGTTAAGTTTCGTGACATTAATACTGTGCATGGCCTCTCTTAATGCTTAGCCGTTTTAGTTGATATGATTTGAATGTGATTCCAATGAATGATGCACATCGTTTGATTGCAGGTGGTTTCCGGAGAATGGTCAAATGACTGCGGCGCGAAGGGAGATGGGTAATTTGGTAATTTGGTAATTTGGTAAAAGAAAAAGTGAATGGCGACAAAGGCACAAACCCAAAATATCTGTCAGTTACTCATCAGATCATGAAGGCGCACAAAAAATAAAATGGGAAGATGAAGCGTTTTGAAGGACCAAAAGTTCATACGTTTGGTCGGCGGTGGTAGTTTAAATATTTGAAAGTAGAACTTAGAAAGGGATTTTTCCCTGGAAAAATTTGTAACTTAATGCTTGTAAGAGGAACTATTTCGTTTTACAATCAGAAACTGCAAATTTGTCCTGTTGGAGGAAGTGCTGTGTGGAAAATATCAATGTGTTGAAATGAGCAATGTTGAATGTGAACTATTTCATTTTCAGCTATGTCTCATTAGCTGTAAGAGTGTTCTAATTTCTTGAACCTATGTTCTTACCTGAATGTTCTTCAGTACCTTTATGATGTCTTTTTCCACTATGAGTAATGGAATTTTTAATTGTTGATGAGCTATCTTATCATATATGTTTTTATTCATGTTTATATGTTTTGTTATAAGAACAACTATCTGTGATTTGCCATAACACATGAACAGGGTTGCATTACTCATGAATGAATACCCATCTCTCTAGAGATAGTTAGTCAGTATTTATTTTCCTGCATGATTTGGATGCTTGTGAGTTCTAAGACGAGAGGTAAGAACCTGCGCATCACATTGTGACTACTCTTTGCATATTCATCACCCTGCATTGTTACTTAGGCACGTGCATATCATACTTAAAGTCAGAAAATACAAAAATATACACGGTGGATCGGGCCGCAACCAGTAAAACCTTTTGTTTTTTGTTACTTTGACCTACGGTAGCCAGACCGCAAACCGGACGGATTCCCCATACCAAACAGTCATGGGCTAGTTGGGAACATTGACTGGGGAGAATCCCTTGCTGTTGTTGCCTGCAAATTTCCAGGCGTCAACAGTTCTGGCACTAGAAGAAGGGTCGCCAGTGCATGGCTGGCCGAGGAAACCTGTTTTCCCGATATTATTCCACCGGTAACAGTTCTGAAAGCAGTGGGCTTCATAATCCGATTCCAAAAGAAAGGAGTAAAGAACATTTGTTTTCTGTTGACAATGAGGTTGTTAATAACCTGAGAAGACACACCAGGGCATATGTGAAGAAGATTGGAGGATTTCCGATCATCCATGAATTTCCCAAAAGAGAATATAAAAGAAAAGATCATCCTATATTGGAAGACTTAGTGCTGGTTGGGGATTGGGAAGAACTTGTGGAAACATCCTTACAGGAAGTTGTACTGCCTTTGAATCAAGAAGGCCTAGATACTCCTCGCAGTTCTCCTGCTCACACTCCTGTTTTCTCACCTCCTCACTCTCCACCCAGAATCATGGCAGGTGTAAATGCTAATCGACCACCTAACCCACCAAATCCACCACCTACTTGGAGAGCCAGATCACCGTTAAACCTGACACCTCCATTACACGATCTACCTCAAGCCTTTGACAAGATGTTGCCCAAGTTTGACCCAAGTGAGAGGATATTAGTAGATGACCAGCTACAAAGTTTTTACTTGGCAATAGAAGGATTAAGGGCCGGGGAGTATGAAGACGTAGTCTGCAAACTGTTCCCGCATACCCTTAAGGGAGCTGTAGCATCATGGTACTTTGGGTTGCCTGCAAACTCTATCCCTGATTGGGATACCTTTGAAAGGATCTTTAGGAGTAAATATGTGACTCAGAAGACTCATGCAGCCCTCATGAAAGGGCTATGTGCCTTAAAGAAAGAGAGAAAGGAAAAGGTGCACAGTTTCACACAAAGGTTTGCATCCTATCTCAAGAATTTTTCTGAAACGGATAAACCTTCAGACAAGGTCCTGATTGAATATTATACTTCAGCTTTAGGCCCTGAGTTGGCCATGTTTGCCAAAATAAGGGCCAAGCCTACTTTGGCAGAAACCTATGTAGAGGCAGAAGTAGTGGAGGCTGAAAGAGAAAGTATCGAAGATTATCCAGAACATTCAGGAGAGAAAGGTGTGGGAAGGAAAGCCTTATTGTTTACTAAGCCTAAAAAAGAGAAATCGCCAGATTTTGAAAATATGGCAAAAATTGAGCAGAAGCTTTCCAAAAAAATCATAGATTTAGAGAAAGAGAAGGAAACACAAAAGTTCTATAAGCCCTATTATAAGAAAAGAGAGGATAACAATTAGTCTCAACCTCCTCACAATGCTGCATCTATGAATTTAACAGAGGTAGGCATGGATAATTTCTGCACTTTCCATCAGCAACCACACTCTAAAAAGAATTGTCCTCAATGGATAAACTCGGTTACGTTGGTTATGAATCAACTGTTGGACTCTAAATTAACAGAATATGGAGATGCAGAAAGAAAAGAGAGTACCACTTCAATGAAGGAACCAAAAGAGGAAACCATGGTTTTGTGGAATTCTGTTTCGTTATTTGATGCTGAAGAGGAAAATAATCAGAGAAAGGACATCATGGAAACCAACGTTACAACAAGGAGCCAAGGGGCGGTTAAAGAAGACAGTCTCATTCTCCCAAAGATCAAAAGGCTGCAAAAGAATGTTAAGAAATTTCAAAATAATTCCGCAGCTGACAAAATTCCTAAATTCACAATTACTAGCTAGGATCCTAGGCAGACTGATATGTTCGCCAAGCCCACTGAAGAAAAAATGAATATTGATAAGCCACAACCTACTAAACTACAGATGGATTATGACATCATAGAAGATATCAAGAAGGAAAAGGAAAACGTTTCACTATTTGAAATGTGTAAAGTGCCGCAGCAAAAAGGAAGACTATTGGAAGCACTTGAAGCATTGGACGAGAAGCTTCCCACTATAAATCAACCTCAGGAATAAGAAGAAATCAGAGAAACCAACATTGGAGGTAAGTCTAAAAGAAAACAACCACCTTTCCTCCTCACTTTTGAAATTTTCAATCACAACGTACATAATTGTCTGGTAGACTCAGGGGCATCTGTTAATGTCATGCCAATATCAGTCTGTAAAAAAATAAATGGGCATCCTAAGCCATCCACGTGGAGGGTGGTTCAGTTGGACAGGACGAATGTAAAGGTGATTGGTGAGATGGAGGATGTCCTAGTCCGTCTGGCATCAAATGATAAAGTATGCCAAGTCATTAATATCGTGGTGGCTGATATCCCAGACGCTTACGGTCTTGTCCTGAGCAGAGATTGGTCAGCCAAACTAAATGGATATTTTTCCTCGGATTGGTCGCATCTGTGGCTTCCATATAAAGGAAGCCCGAACCAAATTAAAGTTTTGAGGGAGCCTCACATGAAATACAACGTTACTCAACTGGATGAGATGAATGAACCAGTGGATTTTGTATTGGGAAACTATTTTATTGAGTTGGAACTAGGAAATTACCAAGAAGAAGAAGCCAGCAACACATCAGACACTCAGCTTGATCTCCTTTAATTCTCACAGGCTAATGAGATTGACTGTAACATATTAAACTTAGCATTAGGAGTAGATTCGCATTCAGTAGTTAGTGATTTTTGGACTTTGTTTTTTGATGGATCTAAGACGTTAGAAGGGTCAGGGGCCGGCTATGTCCTGATTGACCCCCAGAAGAATAAAATTTTTCTCTCATGTAGATTAGAGTTTGAATGTACGAATAATACAACTGAGTACGAAGCGCTGATGCAGGGCTTAATGAAAGCGATTGAATTAAAGGTAAGTAATCTAAAAGTTATTGGAGACTCTGAAATTATTGTGAAACAAATACGGAATCAAATACATTGTGTTTCTCCTCACTTAAAGGCTTACCAAAATGAGATATGGGACCTGCTTAAATGTTTTAATGCATTCAATATTAGTTCAATTCCAAGACTTAAAAATGCGGCAGCTAACCTGTTGGCCACATCAGCTGCTAGGTTGGTACCCACTAATAATCAATGCTCTGTTGAATTACTTTTCAGGACCTCTGTGCCTGATATGATTACCAACCTACAAGTGTTCGATGATGACCAGCAGATTATAGAATTTTTAACAAATGACGAGGTATTTAAAGGAGCAATTATAGACGATGAAGAACATCACGCTGAGCTGAAGTATGATAATTTCATCCCTAAGGGAGTCAGAACGTTAGAAAGAATGTTCGATTTAAATGAAAAGTTCAGAAGGCCAGCCAACGTGAATACCCACAACTCATCTCTACAGTTCGAGCTAATAAATTTGGGGACTGAGATGAATCCTAAATTTGTAAATCTTGGCAAATGTTGTTCACCAGCAGAAAGAGACAAGTTCGTCAATTTGTTTAAACAATATAAAGATGTTTTCGCATGGACATATGAAGATCTGAAAACATACGACATCAGCATCATCAAGCATGTCGTCCCCATCAAAGCCGACATTAAGCCATATCAGCAACCTTTAAGAAAAATGCATCCAAAATTGGAACCGCTGATTCAGAGTGAAGTGAAGAAATTATTGGATGCCAGAATCATTTTTAAGGTCAGACACTTTGAGTGGGTATCAAATCTGGTACCAGTGAGAAAAAAATATGGGGAAATCAGACTCTGCATGGATTTCAGGAATTTAAACTGTGCTTCAGACAAAGATAACTATCCTATTCCACCCATGGAGCAATTGCTACAAATGGTTTCAGGTTCTGAACTATTTTCATTATTAGACGGTTTCTCTGGCTACAATCAAGTATTAGTAGCCGAAGAAGACAGATTGAAGACAACGTTCAGGACCAAATGGGGAACCTTTTCCTACAGAAGGATTCCCTTTGGGCTTATAAATGCTGGAGGGACGTTTCATAGGGCTATGGACATAGCTTTCCGTGGATTGACTGGCCGTAGTGCTGTAGTGTACCTTGATGATATTACAATATTTTCAAAAAGTAAAGAAGAGCATGCATTTCACTTAAGGAAGATTTTTGAACGCTGTCGGAAATATGGCATCTCACTCAATCCCAAGAAGTGTGTGTTCGCTGTCACGGAAGGCAAGTTGCTGGGTCACATAGTTTCAAAGAAAGGAATCTCTATAGATCCAGAAAGAATTAAGGCCATTGAACAAATCCCCTTTCCCCATAATAAAAAAGGGATGCAATCATTTATGGGAACTATAAACTTCGTGCGAAGATTTGTGCCTGATTTCGCTCAGATTGTCAAGCCGCTGCAGCAGATGGTGAAGAAAAATGCACAATTCAAGTGGAATGAGATTGAGAAGAATGCTTTCAGCAAAATTAAATTGTTGTTGCACACGTACCCTCCCTGAGAAGCCTAGATTTTGATAAAGACTTTATTCTGTATACCTTTGCATCTGATGATTCGCTAGCAGCTGTGCTTATGCAAAAGGAAGATGGGGGGGATGAATTCCCAATTTCTTTCATGAGCACTAGTCTACAAGGGGACAAATTAAATTACCCAACCATTGATAAACAAGCTTATGCAGTATTCAAAGCAGTGAAGCAATTCAGGCCTTATATTTTAAAAAACCGAACCAAGGTGATCGTCCCCTACCCAGCTGTAAGATCCCTTCTTATACAGAAAGAGTTAGGAGAAAGAAGGGGCGACTGGGTAACAGCTCTTCAAGAGTACAACCTTGAATTCAAGCTAGCCTCTATAGTTAAAGGACAAGGGTTGTGCAAATTGATGACTGAAAATGGGAACAATGAAGAACACGCCTGGGAGGATGAAGCCAAATTACATGTAATGGAAGTATGTCCTTTGTTTACAGCTCTCGAGTCTTGGTATAGAGACCTCGTGCATTACCTACAGACAGGTTTGTTGCCAGAACATTCGAATTCTAAGAAAATAAGAGCGATGCATCTCAAATCAGCATCCTATCAAATTATTGAAGGAATATTGTTCAGGAAGAACTATGACGGAGTTCTCCTGAGATGCTTAGAGAAAGAAGATGCGAATAAAGTAATGACAGATATGCATGACGGTCCTGCTGGGGGACATTATTCAGGAGATACTACAGCCCACAAAATCCTCAGGGCAGGTTACTATTGGCCTACACTCTTCAAATATGCACATGCACATGTCATGAAGTGTGATATTTGCCAAAGGTGTAGTGGGAGACAACCTAAAGCAGCGGCACCCCTAAATCCGGTGATGATCACGGAGCCATTCAAGCAATGGGGGTTGGATATTATTGGAGAAATAAAACCGAATTCCTCTCTACAACACAAGTACATTTTGACCGCGACCGATTATTTCACTCGCTGGGTCGAAGCTATCCCGTTGCGCAAAATAAATGAAGACGCGGTCATCAGCTTCCTACAAGATCATATCATGACCAGGTTTGGAGTTCCATTTTCGTTAGTCTTTGATAATGCTAAGTACTTTTCATCAATTAAATTAACTGCTTTTGCTCATGACAAAGGGATAAAATTGCATTATTCTACTAATTACTATCCACAAGGAAATGGCCTGGCTGAATCCTCTAACAAAAATATGATTAGAATTTTAAAGAAGACTGTAATAGAAAACCAGAGGAGTTGGCACTCAGTGCTACCAAATGTCCTTTGGGCTGATAGAGTCACCCCCAAGTCTTCGATTGGAGTGTCTCCATATACCCTTGTCTACGGTAAAGAAGCCATTCTTCCTCCCAATATCATGCTACCTTCTTCCATAATAGCTCAAGAATCTAGAGGGTCGGATGATGAAGTTTTGCAAATAAGGATAAATAATCTCCTGAAAGCAGAAGAGGCTAGATCTAAAGCCAGAGAGTGCTTTAAGCAACAACAGGAGGTAATAAAGAGATGGTTTGACAAACATAAGGCAGGAACAAAAGAGTTTGAAGTGGGAGATATGGTTCTCAAGCGGGATCACCCCCATGATGAGAAAGGAAAGCATACTAAATTCCAACAGTTGTGGGTAGGCCCTTTTCAGATTGCGGCAAAGCTTGGCCCTTCTACTTATAAGTTGCAGGATCTACAGGGTTGGGAAGAGAACTTACCAGTAAATGGTTTGGTTCTCAAGCCTTATTTTTCCTGAGGATTTGTTTGAGTTCTTCTATCTTGTATATAAATAATCTGTTTTGGCTGTCTTTTTGAGTCTTTGAGTCATGAAGTTTAGTTTAGTTTTACTTTAGATTATATGTTTGATTTTAAATAAAAGAAGCAAGCTTTGGTCGCATGGAGAGCATTATAATTCTGGACCAACTAAAATCCTTGATTATAAGACTGTGTATTATGGTTTTATCTGATAGAGTTTCTTCTAGTTTAGCAGTTTTCCTAAATGGTTGTGAACGCATTGAAATCCTACTTAATCCCTATAAAGTAACTCAAGATTAAAAGGTTTGGAATACTATTTCGAGGCTCCATCCATCTCACACTTAAAAATGTCCTAAGGGGGTGACAACAAAAGACCCATGGAAAGGAAGCAGGGTAAACAATATATTATATATAAATGACCCCATGCCAAGAATTGAAAGCCAAAAGGATAAAAAGAGTAAAAAAACTCCTAAGAAAGCAATGTATATCAAAACAAAGTACTAAATCATATGAGTATAAAATTGCCAAAAGTTCCTCTCCGTCCATGAGCTGAAAACTAAATACATCTCTCACACAAAAGGACACTATGGATAGAGGAGCCTGAATAAAAATTCAGAAAGAAAGGCATGAGGAGGACTCAAAAGGACAAAAGTCCAAAAGCACAAAAGTGCAAAATGGCATGGGAATGAGGAACAAATGAATATTTCTGTTTACCAGATGTTACGATCCTGTGGTGTCCAAGCTGGAAGCTACCCAAAGACAGAGGTAAAAAATGAAACTCATACTTTTGGCCTCGAAAGAGTTATCTTGACTTTGAAACCTTGGTTTCCATTTTCCTGAACATGACTACCCTCAATGATTCAAAGTTCATGTATCTGCCATTTGGGAAATCCATACATCTAGAAGAATTCAACATGTTGATTTTATTGTTAAACAGTCTGTTACTTAAGGAAGTAGTTGTCCAGAGATCTAGGTTCACTAGGTAGTCGCCAATTGTTGCAGCTGCAACTGTTTTCCCCAAATTTCTTAAAATTTTGGTCCCCTCCTCATGATTGAAGGTTGCTTCAAGTTGTTTTATTCGTGAATTTTTGGTCATGTTTTAATTTTGGATGATTTTAACGATTTACTTGTAGCCTGTCTCCGGAGGTTGTTTGTGTTTGAATTTTGCCACGGGTCACAGATTTGAGTTTAGTGTTGCTAATTGTTCTTTGATGGGGTAGCTATTTCGAAGGTGAAATGGATTTTGACCGCTGTTGAATTTTAAAGTTGTCCGAACACTTAATAGTTTCTATTGATCGGGCGTCATTTTTGTTCAATTGGAAGCCTAAAGTACAAAGTGCTCTGACTGTCAATGCTTATTAGTCTTTTGGTCGTGCATGTCTTTAACCTTTCCTTTTCCGCTGTTGCAGCTGGGAAAGTCATTTAGCTTCCGATGTAAATATCTTTCGACTTCCGATTGAGAGTTTTCCCGCCCGCGGGTCACGTGTCCATAACCTTTTTCGCTTCCACCGTTGCAGCTGGGGTAGAGCTTTTAGCTTCCGATTCCAGTTCCCTGAGCGTCCGATGAGTTCTCTGTTCTTGTCGTTGGTGGTTTCTTGCAAACCCGTGGGTAGACGAAGTAGTAGTGCCGGCGTTGGTTAAGTTTCGTGACAGTAATACTGTGCATGGCCTCTCTTAATTCTTAGGTGTTTCAGTTGATATGATTTGAATGTGATTCCAATGAATGATGCACATCATTTGATTGCAGGTGGTTTTCGGAGAATAGTCAAACTACTGCGGCGCGAAGGGAGATGGGTAATTTGGTAAAAGTAGAGCCAAAACCATCAGGATCGCAAGCAGGACAAACGAAGGAAAATACAAAGTGAATGGTGACAAAGGCACAAAACCAAAATATTTGTCAGTTACTCATCAGATCATGAAGGCGGACAGAAAATAAAATGGGAAGATGAAGTGTTTTGAAGGACCGAAAGGTCATACGTTTGGGGGGGGCAGCCCAAGAGGTCGGTGGTGGTAGTTTAAATATTTGAAAGTAGAACTTAGAAAGGGATTTTTCCCTGGAAAAACTTGTAACTTAATTCTTGTAAGAGGAACTATTTCGTTTTACAATCAGAAACTGCAAATTTGGCCTGTTGGAGGAAGTGTTGTGTGGAAAATATCAATGTGTTGAAATGAGAAATGTTGAATATGAACTATTTCATTTTCAGCTGTGTCTCATTAGCTGTAAGAGTGTTCTAATTTCTTGAACCTATGTTCTTACCTGAATGTTCTTCAGTACCTTTATGATGTCTTTTTCCACTATGAGTAATGGAATTTTTAACTGTTGACAAGCTATCTTATCATATATGCTTTTATTCGTTTTTATATGTTTGGTTATAAGAACAACTATCTGTGATTTTCCATAACACATGAACAGGGGTGCATTACTCATGAATGAATACCCAACTCTCTAGAGATAGTTAGTTAGTATTTATTTTCCTGCATGATTTGGATGCTTGTGAGTTCTAAGACGAGAGGTAAGAACCTGCGCATCACATTGTGACTACTCTTTGCATCTTCGTCACCCTGCATTGTTAATTAGGCACGTGCATATCATACTTAAAGTCAAAAAATACAAAAATATACACGGTGGACCGGGCCGCAACCGGTAAAACCTTTTGTTTTTTGATACTTTGACCTATGGTAGCCGGACCGCAAACCAGATGGATTCTCCATACCAAATAGTCACAGGCTAGTTGGGAACGTTGACTGGGGAGAATCCCTTATTGTTGTTGCCTGCAAATTTCCAGGCCTCAACACCTTCACTATCATCGGTATACAAATTTTTAGCTAAATAACCCACATCATAAGAAAATGATGAAACATCATCATCTGCAACTGAATGAAGGAACTTGTCTACAATTGAATGCAGGAACACTCTCCATATGAGAGTACTATAGTTTGCAGGACCATCCTTAGCCAATAAGTGCTAGGAACACTCTCCATATGAGAGTACTATAGTTTGCAGGACCATCCTTAGCCAATAAGTGCTAGGAACACTCTCAACAAGAGAGTGTTCTTGTCTGCAGGACCATCCTCAAGTAGGATAATGTCATATGAAAATGAATGCAAGATCTCATCTGCAAATGAATGTAGGGCCACTCTTCATATGAGAGTACTATCGTCTGCAGGACTATCCACAACTGGTAAGTGCTAGGACCACTCTTAACAAGAGAGTGTTCTTTTCTGCAGGGCCATCCTCAAGTAGCATATTGTTGTGAGTAAATGGACGTAGGATCTTATTCACAAATGAATGCAAGACCACTCTCCATATGAGAGTACTATCGTATGTAGGACCATCCTCAGCTGGTAAGTGCTAGGACCACTGTTGACAAGAGAGTGTTCTTGTCCACAAGACCATCCTCAAGTAGGATACCGTCGTCCAAAAATGAACGCAGGATCTTGTCTGAAAATCAATGCAAGAACACTCTCCATATGAGAGTACTATCGTATGCAAGACCATCCTCAATCGGTAAGTACTAGGACCAATCTTAACAAGAGAGTGTTCTTTTCTATGGGACCATCCTCAAGTAGGATACCACTCTCCATATGAGAGTACTATCATTTGTAGAACCATCCTCAACCGATAAGTGCTAGGACCACTCTCAACAAGAGAGCGTTCTTGTCTGCAAGACCATCCTTGGAAAATGAATGCTAGGATACACTCATTTGCAAATAAATGTAGGATCTCATCAATATATGATAATCATATTGATAAACTCCACTCTCCTTTTCAGTATTGGATTACCATTGCCATCTCATTCTCAATAATAATATTTTCATCACTCCCTCTTTTTAGGTAGGTCCTTTCGGAATACACCAATCTTGTCTTGAAAGTGTTCAAACTTTACATGAGACAAATGATTAGTCATCACATCAAAAATTTGTTCGTATGTAGGAACATACTGAAGCTTCATGGGTCCTCTCTACACCATATCCCAGATGTAGTGATACTTTACCTCTATATGCTTTGAATTATCATGAAACACCATGTTCTTTGTTATCTTGATGCAACTCTGGTTGTTACAATAAATATCAGTTGCATCTATCTCGACATCAAACAATCCTGCTAATAGTTTGCGAATCCATATTTATTTTCTACAGAATGGACATGTTGTAATGTACTTACCCTCGGTTGTATTGAGAGAAACAGTCATTTGACTTTTTCTAAGCCATGATATCACACCCAATCCCAAACTGAAACAACATTTTGAGGCCCTCTTTCTGTCTTTAGTACTTCCTACCCATTATCTAGTGAAATGACACTTCTCCATCTGAGTACTGACACTCAATGTGTTGATACAAAAAAGGAAACAAGTGGATTGAAGTAGCCAAAACCCTATATGTGTGTATGTTCCTTTATACATCTTCATCATTCCAACCTTGCCTATTTTTTATAAGGAGCTTTAGGTGCATTCACGACTATTGCCATTGAAACCCGTGTTCCATTTGCAACTGTCACCGAAGCAAACCGCGAATACCATAGAGAACTTGTGACTGTATGTATTAGTAGCTGATGAATACAGTCAATTTTTTCAAAAAGAAAAATAAGTGACCACAAGATTTTGAACCTTCAACATTGAAAACTGAGGGAAAAAATCAAGAAAGATACCCAAAGGATCAAAGAGAGCAAAACTGGAAAGAAAACTAAAGGAATGGACCCAAAATAGGTTGGAATTCCCCAATGGAGTCACAAATTATTTTGTTAAGGGAAATACAACCTTATGACCTAGGGTCTTGGGTCAACAACACACTAATTAAACTTGCAGACATTCATCTATATGAGAATTTGGCATAGAAATAAGGAACAAAGTAACTGTACCTTGTTTATGAAGGCTGGTCCTAGCTTTCTTCTTCAATCCAAATACTGCAATAACTTTTAGGGATCTTCACACTTGCAAAGAGATAGACCTTCCTACAATAACTTATATTTTATATAAGAGATTAATGAAATACTATGATGGCAATAAGACAACAAGATAATTCATAAATTATAACACATAAGAATACTAGTGCACCAAATTGGAAGAAAGTATCTCTTTATTGATAATCAGTGATGAAATTGAGTTCTTCTTCTCCAATATCTCCAAGGGAATTCCACTATCATAACTTTTCTCTCCTTTTGATGTCCTTTAGCCTCAACCCATACCCTTTATTTATACTTGATGAATGAGAGGATTTACGAAGTTTGATATGGTTGAGGAAGTTGGGAACGTTATGATTACGAGCCCAACTATCCTTGAATAAACTTGTTTTTATTTTTTAATTTTTGGATTAGGGCACTCATGACTATTGATACTAGAAAGTCACGAGTCACTCATGACTTTAGAAGAGCAGGCCATGAATGCAAAGTTCTATCATGTATTTGTGGGTTGTATATATGGATACTCATGAATGGAACATGGGTTTCAATGGAAATAATCACGAATGAACCTATATCTCCTTATAAAAAATAGGAAAGGCTGGCAGGATGAAGATGTATAAAGGCACATGCACATCTATAGGGTTTTAGTTACTTTAATCCACTTGTGTCCTTTTGTGTACCAACACATTGAGTATCAGTACTCAGACAAAGAAGTTCCATTTCACTAGATAACAAGTGGTATTGTTATTGATCGATACTACATGACAAACATAATAGCTGGTGTTTTGGAGGGAATATGGGTTAACGACATCCATGACTATGCTCAATTGAAGGCTTCATACTTCATCATTGAATTTATCTATCCATGTATCCTCTATATGATTCATGGATATTGTAGCAAGACATAAATCCTAGCTTACTTATATGAAAGGCATGCCATCCTTGCAACATAATTAATTCTTTGTAACGAAAGAGCCTTTGAATCCTTGCGATTATAGGCATGTTCCTCAATACCTTATGAGGAGGACCATTTTATTTACACTTAATTATTTATTTATGGTGCATGTCATGCCCACATTTTGGACATATCTCTTTGTTTGCATTTTCACCTCTATATAGAATACAATCATTTAGACATGCATGATATGATATGTACTCAACACCCAACATTTTCTACATTTTCTTTTCCTCTTTACAACTATCGAACAAGACATTATCAATCATAAGTACCTTATATTTGAATAACATGTAATTAGTAGGGAATATAAATGTACAATGTCATTTAACATTCATAAAATCGGCCATTTTCAATGTTGATTGTGTCACAAGATTCCTCACAATATAAGGGAATCGATGTTTAGTTTGTTAAAAAGTGTCAAGAAACACCCATTTGACATGCCATACATTACTTTAAAGTTGTATAGTAACTTTGTTATCCCTATTTTGGTAGACTTTGACTTACCAAGTCCAAAGAGATGGGTGGTGGAAGCATACCCTAGCTTAATATCTTGTAATGCATCTAAGAAAATTGTAGCCATCACACCCATATCCCGTAAGAAATTATCCATACCAATCTCAATTTCATTTCCTTCATTTTCAACACATGAATAACTACTATTATTGTATATATTCCTATTTGGTGAATCTAGATGTAGTGGGGATTGAATAGGTGGTTAATTCAACCATGCTTGTTATGATTCCTATCTGACTTGCACTCTTTTTTTAACCTTCACTATATTTGACATTGTATTGGGGTGCATCCGAAGATGGTAAACATGTCGCTCATCGTTAGAATCCTGATTTCAAAAATATTGAACTTTACATCGATGATATTAGTAAGCAAAATGAAATTGGTTTGTTCAAATATTATAACAAAAAAATATTATATAAGCATGGGAATTTTTTCTAATAGTAAATGTCCAACTGCAAGCATTTTATAAAACAAAAGTTCAAGTTGAACAATACATTTACATTAATCCTATTGAAAATAAAAAACACAATCAATCAATGATTTTGTTTTATACCCCAAGGGAACTTCTATAGGTAGTCCCAATGCAAGGCATATTTGGTGAGAGGTTAGTGGTATACAAAAGTTATAGTTTATTAACAACTCATGACCAAGAGACAAACTACATATTTCATGCACAACAACAAATTTGGATGATTTCATTTTCATAAAGAACGCTTGGACATTGGAGTGTTCCTCAAATAAACAATTTGTAGAAAATAAAGAGCACTTATAACTATTTATGAACCTTGCAATGTTCCCATTATTGTGTGGATGTCCACAAATATATAATAGGTTCTTCTTATCAAAGTTTCTAGAAGCATAACCATTCATGCACATACTATACATGGAAATGCTATGTTTGTATTTAACAAAATTCAAGTAATCATACTAACAGTAAATAAGTCCACAAAATGACATAAGTTCTACTATTTGTTAGGGAGGAATGCGTAAATGTGAAAGGATAAACCACCCAAGACTTGCATCATATGTCTTAGACTTGGAAATCATAAAATTATTACCACAAAGGAGAATTCAATTCCAACACCAAGCACATGTAGACGAAAATACCAAGTGCCATACAAAGCACGGTTGTAACATGTTTGGTATTTAATCTACAAATGCACATGAAGAGAGAAGTCATCACTACCCTCCAATGATTGGATCGAAATTGGTGTGTATTTGGATATTTTTGCTCTCAACTCTACAGCTTTTGTATCTCCTAGTAGATATGTTTTGGGTGGTATTGATATCATAATTTGGATCACTATAACTTTCAATTAACTGAATAGAAAATATGGGTTGGTCAATTTAGGAAAAAATATAGTTTTTTGGCTCCCAAATTTTCATAAAATGAGCATAAGGTGTTGGGGAGCCTCTTCATATGAACCATATAATAGAAAAGAAAATGAAAGAATGGGGCACTATTCCAAGAAGAGAGGTTGTGTCTAAAGACATTGGTACAACACTTAAGCATAGTTAATTGTGGTTAGAACATAAAAATACATGCTTGATCATAAAAAATACATATCAACAAAACCCATAGGGTCATTCATTTATAGTCTCTAGATCTAATGAACTCCCTTGAGGTGAAGAATATTTGGTCCACAAATAGGGGTAATTGGTTCTACCTATTTCCACAAAAACCACAACATCCAAGGGTTTAGTCAATTATTCTAATAGATCCAGCCACAACCTCCAAGGGTTTATTCGATTATTCTAATAGATCCAACCACAACATCATCAACCATTGAGTCGAGCCTGCAAATCTCCTAGTTGATCCACCAGAAAACTGGTTTGATAACTAACTGTTGTATATAGACTAACCATATCTGCAATACCAAGGAGTGTGATGAACATGCATAAACTTAGGTTATAACCCCCGCCCCCCCCATCAACACAATTCTATGGATATTTGGGAGATGTAATTACATTTTTTTAACATCCCCCCATAATTACAGCTGCTTGAAGCCCAAGCATAGCCTGAAGTTTCACAAACTTAGCTTCCGATAAAGGCTTCGTAAAATATCAATGATCTGATCATTTTCCTAGCAATAAACAAGTGAGCAACATTTTCATGCACCGATTGTCTCAAATAATGACTGTGAAGTTCAACATGCTTCATTTTCCTGTGACCAATAATATTATCAACAACCTATATTGTACTCAAATTATCACAATGAAAGATGGTCAATACCAGAACAGAGAACCTAAGCTCTTCTAAAAGTTGAAGGATCCAAACTACCTCTATACCTACATTGACAACTCCACAATACTCTTTTCCTATAGTCAAAAGGGAGACTACCTTCTGTTTCTTACATGAATAGACCAAGGGTCCAAAACTCAGTCGAAACACATAGCCATAAGTGGACTTAATGTTGTCAATCTCACCTCCTTTGTTAGAATGAATAAAACAGAGTAAGAGTTATGTACTACGACAATACTTAATACCATATTGGTAAGTTCCTTTGATATATCAAAAAATTCTCTTTGCATCTTTCTAGTGGCCTTCTTAAGCATCCTACATGAAATGGGAGACGACACTAATAAAAAAGGAGATATTCGGTCGACTATGAGTTAAGCAAATCAGGCTATTGACCAACTGTCAATAAAGACTAGTTTCGAATCATGGAGACTCACAATCTTTTGACAACTTCATGCCTGATTGATAAGGTGTAGCACAAGACTTACCATTGTCCATCTTGGATCATTTAAAATATCCAAAGTATATTTAGGTTGCGAAACAAAGATACCATCATCTTATTGCAAAATTTGAATCACTAGAAAGAAATGCAACAAACTAAGGTTAATACTTTCAAAGGTATCTACAATATGTTTCTTCAAACCCAAAATAAGATTGACATTATTTTCAATTATGACTAATCATCAACTTACAATGCCACGCTCAACGTATCACCATGAACATGTAATACATAAATGTTGTGATTATATTCACAATGTTATAAGCCAAACTTGACAAAGAAATGATCAATATTCTCATACCAATAATGAGGTGTTTGTTTCAAACCATACAATGAATTCTTGAGTCAAGAATCAAGTAAAAAATATATCACAAAACCAAGATTTTTTCCATCTAGATTTCTTCAGACAAGTATCCATTAAGAAAGGATTTTCTACCATCCATTTGATGAAGTTCCCTTAAGAAATAAGCAACAAGGGAAAATATTTGTTGAACATATTTCATCTTTGCAACAAGAGAAAACATTTTAGTGCAGCCAATATCTTCTTCTTGAGAGTTAGCTACCAAACGATCCTTGGGCGCTCGCACGAAGTTGGTTCCACTTTTTGGTGCCACTTAGGAAATCAGAAACGCACTTCCGAAGTGCAAATCAAGAACGCATATGCGTTATTGATGGTACATTCGGAATAACCCGAGCCCAAACACAAGGCTAAGGTTCGTGGAAATGTATATTGCATATGCGATATACCGCATACCCGTTTTGTAATGTTAAATATCGCATATGCGATATATCACATATGCGATATGTAACATTACAAAACACATATGCGATATATCGCATATGCGATATGTAACATTACAAAACGCATATGCGATATATTGCAAGTGCGATATGCAACATTTAGAAAACGCAAGTTGTTTTCTACAATAGGTGAAAGTTTCATATCTAAAATCAATATTGGTGATGAAAAAACCTTTTAGGTTTCTGTAAAAGGAGCTATGGAACTCTATACTAAATAAGGTATGAAAAGTGTTAAATATGTTTATTACACTCCACAATTAAAGCATAATTTATTAAGTGTTGGGATACTATGTCAAAATAATTACAAGGTAGAGTTTGATGATAGATAATGAACAATTTATGATAAGAGTCAAGGAAATACGGTGTTTATAGTTGTGCCTATGTCAAAGAATCGAATGTTCCCATTGAATTTTAGAGAAAATAGTATCAACCTTGCTAATACGGAATATAAAGACATAAGTTGGTTGTGGCATCTCAGGTATGGCCATTTGAATTTTCATAGTTTGAAGCTTCTAACATTAAAAGAATTAGTTTATGGTTTTCTTAAGGTTGAAGAGAACAACGAGGTTTGTGAAGGATGTGCTAAAGGAAAAAATGGAAGAGAGAAATTTCTTAGAGGAAAGGAATCGAGGGCCCAATATCCACTTCATCTAGTTCACTCATATAATTTTGGTCCAATCCAGACAAAGAGTTTGGATAATTCATTGTATTTTATTAGTTTTATTGATGATTACTCACGAATGTGTTTGGTTTTTTTCTTAAGAGTAAGGGTGTTCAACATTTGATACATTCAAGAGATTTAAAGCCCTTGTGGAAAATGAAAGTGCTTACAAAATAAAGTGCATAAGTACTAACCATGGATGAGAGTTTTTCTCAAGAGGTGTTTAGAATTTTTATGATATGAATGGCATTAAAAGACAACTCACCACTATTTATACACCTCAACAGAATGGGATAGTTAAAATGAAGAACCGTACAGTGATGGAAATGGAAAGAACTATGTTACAGACCTGGGAATTAAGCAATTCCTTTTGGGGAGGTGAAGTTGCTACAACAATATACATTCTCAATCAAAGTCCCACAATTGCACTTGAAATTATGACTCATTACGAATCATGGTATGACAAAAATCCTAATGTTAATCATTTCAAAGTTTTTGGATTTTTATCCTATGTTCATGTAGTTGATAAAAAGAGACAAAAGTAGGATCCAAAAAGTGAACCATGCATTTTTGTGGATACAGTGAAAAAATTAAGGTTTATAGGTTGTATAATCCTCTCACCAATAACATCGTTGTGTCTAGGGATGTGATTTTTTTATGAAGGGGGAGTTTACGGTCATAAAAAACACCATGTTGAGAAGTCAAAAGATGGTTTGAATAGTGATATTATTGATGATATTAATCATGAGAAACCCATTAATGTTTTATTTCCAAATTTTGTAAATACACCAAGTAGCCCCTCATCTAGTTCTCCAATTTCATGTACAAGTCCTACAAGGAAGGTAAGAAGCCTAAATGAAATTTATTAGAGAAGCTTGGCACACGAAGAAAATCCAAGAGGTGAGACTGTAAATGTTGCTTTATTTTCACAAGTTGATTTTGAACCATCATGTTTTGAATAATATTATACTAATGAGTTTTTGGTGCAAGATATGCAAGAAGATATAGATTAAATTCATAGGAATTATACTTGGAATCTTACAAATATTCCACATTTTTCCCTGTCAACTCATCTTAAGTGGGCCTGTTGTCCGCCGATTGCACACCAGCAGCAAAAATCTTCCGAAAGCTGTCTCCTCACTTAGGAAAGTGGGAGAGGTGTGACCTTGGGGGCAAGCACAGAGCTAGGTACTGTCACCTACTCCTAGCTCCTCCGTTTAGGCTAACTCCTAACGAAGCCAAGGGGGGTAGTCCCTACAAAAGAGTTTCTATGGCTCTTAAGTTGTTAAAGTGTTTTGATTAGTTGCGGATGCGGATGGGTGTTTGTTTATGAGTTATTATGATTTGAAGTGTTTGTTTATTATGAATATGAAACGAAATCAAAAGCAATCCACGTTGCTAACAAGAGATCACACATATAAGCAAAGATTCCAGACTTATAACTTAAGCATTCAAATATAATCAATTGAAATGGACCATAGACAGTTGATCAAGATAGAAAATTAATCAAATATAACAAAGGACCAGTGCCTTATGGAGTCAAATAAGCGCATGAAATAAAGTCTAGGAATTTAAGCTAGTGAGTATTAGGTTTTGCAAGTGCTCTTGGTAGATTTTAAGAGTTTTTTGCTTGTGCTCTTTGCTTATGGTGGCTGGATGTCCTAACCGGTAATACCTTCAGTGGCTCCGTTCGAAGACATGACGGACCTATCTGGGATCAAAGGTAAGTGTTCAATAACTTAACTACCAGTGCCCAGATTGGGTAGCCCGGCGCCCACACTTGGAATTTGCCCACATGCCTCAGTATTTATCGAACAACGCCGGTGCGTTGGTTATGGGGAAAAGTTTTATTTAAGTTTCTCTTGTGGGGTTTAGAGATCCAATGCCGTTTCTGGGTATTCCGATCGAAGATCGGTCAGAGCATACTCCGGCAAAGGGGGAAGGGGGTTAATTAATTAAA
>LPNX010384013.1:42174-79614 GCA_001517045.1 Pseudotsuga menziesii | reverse complement strand
AAGACTATTATAATTTAGATGACCAAATCTTGCATGCCACAATGAGCTAGATGACATATTACCTTCTCCATGCTGAGAGAGGTAGGCATAGTTCTAAAATTTTGCGGATGAACCCTTGAGCTTCAGCAGCTTTCCATCTTCGTATCCAGTCATGATGACTTGGTTGTCAGAGGACTTTCTTATTTCAACGATTCCACCAAGGACAGCAGGCTTCTCTGCAACTCTGGAAGATAGAGAACGTTCTTCAACAAGAAATCAGGGAATCCAGGCATCTTCAGTCGAATGGTGCCCATTCCCTTTGGTTTAATACTTGACTTATCTGCAAAATAAACTATGCCATCTATTGTTTCATTCAGTTCTTCAAAACAGTCTTTTCTAAATGTCATGTGTGATGTTGCACCAGTATCAAGCAGCCAACAATCTTTATAAGATGAAAGAGAAGTCATTTCATTAAATCCAAGATTACAATGTGCAACAATACAAGAATCAGAAGATTTACTAGCATCTTGGTCATCTTTCTTCTAGTTGTGCTTGTCTTTGATGGAGTCCCACGAAGCCCAACACTGATCTGATGTGTGCCCAGTCTTTCCACAACGCTTGCACTGCAACTTTGATCTTTTGCTTCTGCCCCCTCTGCCTCTGAAATTTCTTCTTCCTCATCCTCTCTTGCTGCAATCTCCCTTGGAAGGGTCTTTGGATTGGTCTTTGCCAGTTGGGGCAGCACCAATACTAGATGCCAAAGAGTGCATCTTTACAACCGTTAGTGTAATTTACAATAATAAACTTGATATGACAAAGAGAAATAGAAAACAATAACCTTGCAGGTCTACAGTCTCTGCCAAGGTGAATACAATGCAAGCTTCTTCAATATGCAATATATCAATCACTAGCTTCAAATATACAGCAGCATTCCTTTTTATACAATGTGTGGAGGCACCAGAAGCTAATATATTAGTGTGCAAAGGATATAAGTGCACAAAAAATCAAGCACCAGACTATATACTCCTGCAATTATCAGCAGCAATTGTCTAGATCGCAGCAACAATCTTCACATTCAGCTCCACACAGCTCCACTCAGGCAGCTCTGATACCACTTGTTGGTAATAACTCCCGATTGATTGTATTACATAGCCAAATGCAAATATTTATACAATTTACAAGACGGTTGAGTTTCACCTCCCGCCTAGCCTTTTCAAACCAGACTATATACTCCTGCAATTATCAGCAGCAATTGTCTGGATCGCAGCAACAATCTTCACATTCAGCTCCACACAGCTCCGCTCAGGCAGCTCTGATACCACTTGTTGGTAATAACTCCCAATTGATTGTATTACATAGCCAAATGCAAATATTTATACAATTTACAAGACGGTTGAGTTTCACCTCCCGCCTAGCCTTTTCAAACCAGACTATATACTCCTGCAATTATCAGCAGCAATTGTCTGGATCGCAGCAACAATCTTCACATTCAGCTCCACACAGCTCCGCTCAGGCAGCTCTGATACCACTTGTTGGTAATAACTCCCAATTGATTGTATTACATAGCCAAATGCAAATATTTATACAATTTACAAGACGGTTGAGTTTCACCTCCCGCCTAGCCTTTTCAAACCAGACTATATACTCCTGCAATTATCAGCAGCAATTGTCTGGATCGCAGCAACAATCTTCACATTCAGCTCCACACAGCTCCGCTCAGGCAGCTCTGATACCACTTGTTGGTAATAACTCCCAATTGATTGTATTACATAGCCAAATGCAAATATTTATACAATTTACAAGACGGTTGAGTTTCACCTCCCGCCTATCCTTTTAATATATAGTGGGAATGTTCTCCGATAGAGAGTGCTCTTAACTTGGATTACAGCAAGTTCAAGAGACTTTCAAGATTAATTGATTAACTTATTAAACAATAAAAAGACAACTCTCCGATAGAGAGCACTCTTGATCTACAAAGTGAGATTCAAGAGATTTCTACTTTAAACAATTGAATTACTTATGAAAGATACAAAAACTTAAAAGATGAAGTAGTCAACCTAGTTAATGAAACAAAATGGGCTAATCTAACAATTAGTATCTACTTTGCAAAAAATGAAACTACTCTAAGTACTCGAAATAAATCTAAGCTAAGAACAAAAAACACTCTTCCCCAAATGGGGAAGAAAAACCAAGTATGGGAGGCCCTATCCCACTTAGCCTTGTTTTATTAATGAAGTACAAATGCCTTTGGAACTTAATCCTTGTCGGGACTTGAGAAGTAACTTAAGTAAAAATGAAAAACTCTTATGAGTTTGTACAAAGGAGAATGACTTCTTTTTTGGCTTTGGATCCTTGTCTTTGGATCTAGTTCTACTTGCTCTTTCTTGTTTGAGTTTGCTTTTGGTTCACCTGTGGATAAGAGCTCTAAACAAGAACTAGTAAGAGTGTTAAGAAACCAATTTTAACCTGTGACTCGAAAAGATTAAGTGGATGAGAAGACAAGTGCTTTATGAGATAAAATAAAAGATCAAAACAATGGAATGAGACCCAAAATCAAAACTTGGAAAGGATCAGGCAAGCTCACCGTTTTTTATGTAAAATGCACGATTTTTTACGAAACGACTTTAGATTTTTTGTGTATTTCAAATTAAAGATGTTTTAACATTTTAGGCTAATTTCCAAAATCTAGAAAATTGCAGAAAATCAGTTAAAAAAACAGCGAGTACAAAATTGCACGTTTTTCAAGAAAAAAGTCAAAAAATTTAAAAAAAATTTGAAAATTTTCTGATTTTTAATGAATTTCCAGAATTTAGAATTAACAAAAAAAAGCCAAAAATCAGCCCAAAAAACAGCGAGCTTGAAATGGCACGCTTTTCGAGAAAAAGTCTAAAAATTAAAAAAAAAAAAATTTGAAAACTTTCTGATTTTTAATGAATTTCCAGAATTTAGAATTAATGAAAAATACAGAAAACCAGCAAGCCTAAAAAATAGAAAATTTGCACTTTTGTCGAGAAAACTCGTGCACGTTTTCCAAGGCAAAAAGAAAGATGGATTTAAAAAAGGAAATGAAACTAGATCTTTAAAAATGGACATTTATAAAGATAGATCTAGCTTTGAAAAAGTAGATCTAAGGCTAAAAAGACTAGATCTAACTTAGTAGAAGCCAAGCAAACTTAAAATAAAGATTTAAATGACTTGATAACTTCTACAAAAATGGAAAAGAGGTAAGATAGAACCTTGAAAATAGAGATCCACTTGTAGCAATCAAAGTAACCGATAGAATTTTTTGAAGTTTGTGGTTTGATGGATGAGGCAAGCAAGCCCTTCGCTTCTTGATTTCTTAAAGTAGAAGACTCCGTTAGGCACCTGTAGAATGAATGCATAAACCAAACAAGAGCTCTTGTGCTAGATTGTTAGTCTTCTAATCATAAGATCATATACCTAAGAATCAAAAGAAATGAACTAAGAATGGTATCACCTTGAACAAGATGAAGCATGGCACACAAATAACTCCCACATGGACCTCCAAAGTCTTCTTGCTTTATTCAAATTCAAAAGATAGTACAAATTTTTCCAGAGTGTACTTGCACAAATTCTGCATCCTAATAGAGCCAAAAGAGCCTCTATTTAACAAATGAGAGAGTGCTAAAACCCTAAAACCAATCCTCAAACCCTAACCAGCCTGGCCACCAAACAGAGATGCCAAACCTAAATCAGAGAACCGAGAGTGAGGGGAGGCCTCCACCTAGGCAAGGCGCCCCCACTCCAACCCTAAACACTGAAATCCATCCACAGATGAGCCCACACGTGTGGAAGGCACCCTGCTGCATAGGAAAGTTGCCTGCTAGGTCTGAAAACTACTTTGTTAGGTCTGGAGGAGCCACTGCTAGGTTTGGGAAGCCTGCTGATGGTGTAAGCTTCAGTCTTCACCTCGATCAAATCACCGGACGAATGAGAACTCTCCATCTCATCTTTAGCTGAAAATGACATGTCGGCTAACTGATAATAAATTAATTGCTCTCTTAATGATGACTGAAGCTGAGTTATGATAACTCCAATCATCATAAGTGCTCCATGAGATGTCATTTAGCCTTTTATTTCACTGAATTTAGATTAATTTGAAGAGTTTTAATTTTCTCCAAAATAATCATTTTTTTAATAAAAAATCATTTTTATCCTCAAAACTGACTTTTTTGAGAAAAAAGGCATTGTGTGTCCGACTGCTGATCTGAAAGTTGGTTCTGACTGGTTGACTAATCAAGAATGATTTTTGGGTTAAGGTTAGAACCTTCAATCACTGAATTCGAAGTCCAGATGACTTATTTACCACAAATGGGTTTTTTCCATTTAATTAATGGAAAAATTAACCCAAAAAACTTAGGAAAAGTAATTAAAAATTAAAAAATAAAAAAATAAAAAATTTCATTGTTCAAAAAAGATTTTTTCGAAAAATTTTTGTATCCAGATGACTTAGGACATGACCATGATCTATCTAAATAATGTCTAGTAGGCTTATAACACTCAGTTGGGCTCTAATAACCCCCCAAGGCTCAGAATTCAACATCGGGCATTCCAGCTTTGAAGAAAGCGAGAGAAAACCTCGTCAATTATACTCGACTAAAGGCAAAGCATAATTGTCAAGGGCAAAAAACTCCCTGGAATACCCTATTTGAGATTCTACATCTCAAGAGACCGAACCACTCAAAAATATCCTACTAGCACATTTTATTACAAAACCCGCAGGGTCATGGTCAAAATTATTGAAATAAAAAACTGGCTAGCCAATATTGGCTAGACATGACAACAAATCAACTGATACACTGGAATCAGAGTTTGAACAAGTCTGTCAACCGGCAACTCCTCAGGTAACCCAACTTATGGTACAAAAAGTTGGATAACATACCTAAAAAGAGAAATGGAGTCAAAGGAGAACCCACGAGGGCCTTGTGTCAATGGTGCAGCTACTAGATTTTCTTCCTCCTAATTGCAGAAGATGCGCTATGCAAACAAGGGAGATACTACACAATCAAACTTGATTAAATGTAAACATCAATACCCATGTATGCACGCTCACAAAGGGAAAAGGCTAGCAACTGCTAGGATTTCCACCTGCCAATAGGATGGTAGCATCTGTTTATGATTTCCGACGCAAACATAGAAAGGAAAGAAGGCCTCTTGCAACAATCGTTCATTCACACAAGTTTACGCTACACACCATAGAGAATACTCAACTGAACAATCATAAAACCCAAAACGAAATTTTTTCAATTAAGCCCTGGGGAAAAATCCTTCCAGTTTTTTCATCCTTACATTGAAGAAGACTTGCTTCTTTATAGGCCAAAAGGCTCTCTCACCTTTTCCTAAAACTAAAAAAAATAATAATAAATTAAAAGGAAAAAGTGGAAAAGGATTAGATCCACTTTTTCCTCCACTAAAGTCTAAGAAAACTTTATTACATTACTAAAGGGACTATTCATGACTAACACTAAAGCGGACTTCTCTTTGATGAATAAAAGCCAAAATGCCCATATTTCTCCTTTGTCGTCATCTGCCAGGCAACACCGCTTCCAGGCTTGTTCCCGAATTTCACGTGGAACAACAGCTACCTGCACTCAACTAATAGAAACAAATCATGAGAACGGGTCCGATCTTCGTGATTATTATTGTAGTTGCCAAGTTTTCATCCCACAACTGACTGACAATAGGTAACTGGTTGTTAGGTGCGATGCACTGGGTGATGATCTTTGTAATCGGAACCAGCAAAACACAATCAACTCCTCCAACGTTAAATCCTATGTGACTGATGGCCAATATAGATCTAAATCAAGCCTGTTATCCACTTATTTGTACCATAGTTGGATTAGCTGAGGAGCTGCCAGTTGACAAACATGATAAATGTTTGATTCCAGTGTATCAGATGATCTGCCTTTGTGTCTAGCCTGTTTTGGCTAGTCAGTTTTTTGTTTGAATAATTATGACCATGGCCCCGCGGGGTTTGTAATAAAATGTGCTAGTAGGGTGTTTTGAGTGGTTCGGTCTCCTAAGACGTAGAATTTCAACTAAGGTATTCCAGGGAGTTTTTTGCCCTTGACAATTATGCTTTGCCTATAGCCGAGTATAATTGACAAGGTTTTCTCTCACTTCCTCCAAAGCTGGAATACCCAATTTTAAATTATGGGCCTTGGGGGTTATTAGAGCCCAACTGAGTATATATAAACCTACTAGACATTGTTAGAATAGACTATGGTCATGTCCTAAGTCACTAGGACCCTCAGAAAAAAAATTCCGAAAAAATTTTACCAGAAGCATCAAAATTTTTATTTTTTTAATTTTTTAATTTTTCAATTTTTCCTAAGTTTTTAATTAAATTGTTCCATAATTTAAATGGAAAAATTCAATTTGTAATAAGTCGGTCATCCGAAACCCAAATTCAGTGATTGAAGGCTCTAACCTTAAGCCAAAAATCATTCATGACCAGCCAGCCAGCTAGCACCAAGTTTCAGATCATCATTCGGCCACATAACTCATATTTTCTCAGAAAAAATCAGTTTTGCGAAAAATATTGATTAATTAATAAAAATGATTATTTTGAAGAAAATCCAAATCTCTCCAAATTAATCCGAATTCAGCGAAATAAAAGGCTAAATGACATGGCACGGAGCATTTATGATGATTCCAATCAATATCGGTCAATTTCAGATCAAGTATCGGAGTGTAGCAGTTGAACTATCAGTCAGAAATTTGCCCTCTTTGGTCAAATCCGTTTTTTGTTGTAGTGTAGGTTATCTATTGGTTGGGTGATCATTACGAGGGAGGATGAGCCACCTCACCCCCCCTCATTACTCCAGCACTCAGTTACAACTCAGTTGCAGCTCAGTTCAACTCCAAATCATCATGCTGAGCTCATTCAATTACTCTGGTGTTACTCTTAGTTTGGTTTCAGGGTTTTAGCCTTCTCTCTTTGTATAAATAGAGGCTCTTTGAGCTCTATTAGGTGTGGATGATTGATGTAGAGAACCTCTGGTGAAATATTGTAATGCTTGTTGCTCTTATGCAACCTATTTTTTAATAAAGAAAGGCTTTGGAGGCTCATGCTGTGTAGATCTTGGATGCATATGTTCCGGTTAATGAGGTGATATTATTTCAATTTCTTTGCTTTTGCTAATTTGTGGGTATTAATACATGCTTTAGAGGGCTTATAAAAGCACGTAAGAATAGGTATTTGTAGCTTTCAAGTTACCTATTTATTCCATTTACTTTCATAAATCTTAAAGAGCATTGTTTTATTCAGTTATATTTCATGCTTTTGTGATTTGTTTAAGTGAACAATACATGATTTAACCCCCGTTTTGGCAAGTGTATAAGTTTTTTGTCTGCATATCACTTCATCGTACCAAGTAGAAGGTTGAGCTAAGTTGCATCTCCTTCTCTTGGAGCCCAGCATACGTTTCTAGCAGCTGCATGCTATTTGGGATCCAAAGTGGTTTCACGAATTCAAGATCCAAGTGATTTATCTTCTTTATTCAACCCTAAAATTAAAATTTTGCAATGTCTCCACTTTATGTTTGCAAGTAAAATTCTGATTTATAAAGCTAATCATTTGCATCCTACTTGCTCCCATTTCTAGATCTAGGAAGTGTCAAAATTTTTTGTATTTTCACTTAGATCTAGTTAGTACTTGAAGTAGCATAAAGTTCCTATCTTTGCTTAAGTACTAGGTGTATTTTGTTAGTGTATTGTATTGTTTAATCATTCATTTTGCAGGAAAATAGCTCGCTGGTTTTTCTCTTTTCGTGACAGGTTAAGCGGGAATGCTGGCAAAAAATCAAAGATATAAGCTCCAAGAAACATTCATTTACCCATTTCTTCATCCCCATTCTCCAGGTTGCCTTGAAGACATTCTCAAGATCACAAAGGACCCCAAACTTCAAGCATTGTAAGCAAATTAATAAAAAGCAAGTGGGATTACGGCTCCCACACCCCTCTTCCCCCATTTGGGGGAAGCCTGTATCGTCCCTTTGTCATGCTTGTATTTTTGTTTAATAAACTGCTAAAGGTAGAATATGATAGAATAATTCCATAATCATTAGAAGTTTGTTTTCATTAAAGTAAGATAGTTTATTTCTGATCAATTCATCATTCATAAAACATAAAAGTAAAGATGTTTCTTTGTTTATTTACTTAGTTGAATGCAAGGTCTGTTTACCTTTTTGATATAATTTTACTTACCCCCTTGTTTTCCCGATTAGGGCCCTAAAAAGCCTGAAACAGACTCTTGGGTAGTTTAAATCTTTATTTTTTCTTTTAATTTTAATCAATTAATTAAGTCTCTTGAGCTTGATCGGAGAGCATAGTTAGACTTGCATATCCTTGCATTAGGCATTTAGATTAGCTAAGTCTCTTGAACCTTCGTCATAAGACAAGGTCAAGAGCGCTCTTTGTCGAAGAGTCTTAATTAATCAACTTAATAAAATTTGCAACTCACTCCCCCATAATTAATTAACTTCGTTGTCTCCTTGCCGGAGTATGCTCTGACCGACTTCAAAATCGGAGTACCCAGAAACGGCATTGGATTTCTTAATCTTGCAAGAGAAACATAATAAAATTTAAACCCCATAACCAACGCACCGGCATTGTAGAGAATTTCCTAAGTTCTTCTTAATAGAGGCGCCAGAACTCCCCGCTGTCTAAGCTTCTCAGCTAGCTGGTCAATCTTCGCGATACCAGCCTAGGATACTGGGCGGGCCATCATATCTTCAACAGACTAAACTTGGAACATTCTCCCGACTCTTGATAATCCTTTGCTGACACCATAAGCAAGATCACTTAAAATCCTTAAAATATACCAAGATCACTTGCACAACTTAATATTCATTAGCTTTATTTCAAGACTTGCTATTAATTTCTTTACGCATTACAGTACTCTGACTCCATAAGGCACTAGTCTATTATTTTGCATAATTGTTATATTTGGATCAATTGTCTTTGGCCCGTTTAATTTCTATCTGTGAATGCATCTTTTTAAAGTCTTGAATTATTGTTATCTTTTAATTCTCTTGACAACAACGTGGATTGCTTTGTTCTATGTGTCGAATTCACAATAAACGAACACATTTAATCTCAATAACTCTTAAACAACATCCATCCGCATCTGCAACCAATTTAAAAACACTTTAACTACATTGAGCCATAGAAAACTCTTTGTTAGGGACTACCCCCCTTGGCTTCGTTAGGAGTTAGCCTAAACGGAGGAGCTAAGAGTAGGTGACAGTACCTGGCTCTGTGCTTGCCCCCAGGGTCACACCTCTCCCACTTTCTTAAGTGAGGAGACAGCTTTCGGAAGATTTCTGCTGCTGGTGTGCAACCGGCGGACTACAAAGCCCAAACAGTTTTTAGAGAAACCGTTTTACTTAACACTGGTTCCTTTAAAAAATGACACTACTGATGGCTCCATTGAAATTGTGATTTCCACTTAATCAGCTGCTAAAGGACACACGAGTGTAAACAACTGTCAGGGATCATTCTAAAACTCCAAAATTTCAACTACCACAAAGCGTGGATTTCCCTACGGTTATTTTAATCTAGTTTCTGACTAACATCCTCGACGACGTCTTTACAGCCACCACCATCCTTCGAAACCGACATCGTCAGCAAATGTAAAACTCAGGCTGATTTTGGAATGTTGAGTATGGCTGCCAATGCCAATTTCTTCAGTTATCCAAAGATACCATCGTCTGGGGGCTCTAAAAAAAACTCCACGTAACAATGCAACTACCACGACTCAGCTACCAGCGAACATCGTGATTTGTTTATAGCTCTAATACCATGTTGAAATTTGAGCATTAGCATGAATACTTTTAAAATTTGCAGATTAACATAAACAAATGACAATTGCAGTAAACAACATCAGTCACATCAACACATTGAACGCAAGATTTTTCATTGGGGAAACCTTTAAAGAACAAAAACCCCAAAAGCATTAGTAATTGATCTCGTAAATGAGATGACTGAGATTCTTAAAGAAAACCACAAACCCTAACTGGGTTGTTCCACAATTACAGAAGATCAAATTTCCAAAAATGCCAAAAAATAGCTTTTTACCAAGTTAGAGCTTTTCTGCCCTAACTTTCTCTCTCCTGCTAAAAATAGCAGGCTGCCCAAAACCAACTGTATGGGTGCCCTACTTTGTTTCTGCCCTGTACCTTCCCTGTACTTGATACTACCTTCTTTGAACTTGTTTCATACCTGCCTTGTACCTTCTTCGTACCTGCCCGTTCTGCTGCCTCGTGGCCTGCTGTGTTGCCCGCAACTTTGTTGCCTGCTGTCCACGGCCCTACTGCCTACTGTCTGCGGCCTGTTTGTTGGCCGGGTCTGCTACTGGGAAGCCCCAAGGCTATCGGCCTGCTAGCCCGCATCCCTTATGGGCCTGCTAGCAAGCGGCCCGAGGGGTTAGCCGCAGGCACAACCCTTACGGATCTTCCTGCTAGGCTGCCCGAGGGTTGGCTGCAAGCATAACCCTCACGGGTAAGCCTGTTAGGGCCACCCAAGCATAAGCCACAGGCTTAACCCTCACGGGTAGGCGTATGAAGGCTACCCGCGGGTGAAGAAAGGGGCTTAGCCCTCACAGTGGAGAAGACAACGGGCATCCCGTGAAGATGGGGCTGCCCGTGAACCCTTGCAGATAGCTAGAGTGAAGAAGTCAATTGCCCGGTGATGAAGAGAGTTAGGGTTATAACCCTAGCTTACAAAAACTGATAAACTTGCAGTACCTGTAAAACCCTAGCTTAGGGTTTTCCAAACATAATTGTGAATGCCCTAACTAGACTCATCCATGCTAAGGCATCACAATAATTGTCCTTCTCTTCAATAACCTGTGTAGACTTCAGTTGGAGCAGCTGTAACTGTGAGAGCAAGTGTATGTGTAATGGAATGGATTAATCTTCTTCTATATCCTTTGAGTCACCTGTAAGTGTACCAAAATTAGAAAGAACAAAATATTATTATTTTATTCTTTTCTAATTTTGACTTTTGCCTTTAGCGTTCCTATGGTCCAAAAGTCCTTATGTATTTTTGACTTTTACCTGTGGTCCAAAAGTCCTTATGTATTTTTTACTTTTACCTGTGCCTTCTGTTGCCGCCTAATTCACACTTTAAGACACAGGAAAGTCACAACCTGCTACGTGTGTCCTTGGGGGCAAGTGAGAGCTGGGGACCACTGTCACCACAGTCCACAACTCCTCCGTTTAGGCAAGATCCCAATAGAGCCAAGGGGGGTAGTCCCTACAGGAAAGCTAAATTCCAGATTTATTAATTCATTACAAATTAATTAAAGGGATCTTTTATTAAGATTTGTGAGGCTAAGCCCTTTATATTATATAAGGAATGACAAGCAGCATGCAGATGCAAAGACTTCCTTTTAATGACAAGCAGACCTTGATATAAATAAAGACCGGTGCCTATTACAAATGGAGTCTAAAATTATAACTTTACAGATTTACAACTGAAATTGAAATGTAAGTTAATTAAGCCACAGTTTAGGTGTTATCCCAATTAAACAAGGTTACAACATGGCAAATGAATACTTATGAACAATACAAACAATAATAAATGAGCAGTTAACCAATATTATCAGTATCCACAATTGTAACAGATTGAATAATGGAACAATTGTCAAGCTATTACCCCAAAAATTTGTGTTACACAAGATCTCAGATTACTAAACCATGAATTAAAGATGTCACCACAAGAATTTGCGAAGCTGAAATGAAATGCTTGTAACTGAAAAGTGAAGAGCTTGCAAAAATAAAAGTACTTGCAGTGAAAACCTTGAACATCAAGGTGATAGCAATGACCTGTGTTTGTAGGACGTTTTGCAATGTATCTTGGTTTATTTTAGTAAATTTTATTAAAGTTTTTCTTCTTGAATTTTAGTCTTAGAACTTGTGGTGTGACTACCCCGATCTAGTACTTCTCCAGTCAAAGAAGGAATGCTGTTGCGCTCAACAAAGTGGGAGCAAATCCCACCCGTAGCTCACAGATCAAACCCCAATGCCCCGGTGCTCAACAAGGAGGACGTCAAAGCGCCTAGAGACCCCCCACGGTCTACTACCCCTTCTAGCTTCCTGAGGTCACTGTTTTTAGTTGACAGAAAAAATGGCTAGATGGATGCCTATTAAACTAAGACTTCCCTATCCTCTGTCGTATCTCGTGAGTACCCCGAAGGGTGATAACCGAGTAGAGGAGCAGAAAATGGGAAGTTGTTGTTGGTAAATTTTAGAAGTAAATTTTATCTGGGTGATTAGCATGCAATGTTTATTTTAAAACGATCAACAAGATCAACCAAGCGGTATCCCTTATGGGAGGTGCTGGTATTTGATCTTGGACTTGGAAAATAAAATGTGTTGAAATTGTAGCTAAAAGGAAAGTGTTGTTCTAATTACCTAAGCCCCCACTTCTCCTGTTTTTCATATCCAACTTGAAGTCCCTAAAAGGAGATGACAAGTGGATAGAGGATACACAGGGTAAATGGGTTGTATGATTACCCTTTAATAGAAAAATAAAACTTGGAAAAGGAAAGTACAACTAACCTAAACAAAAGCTAACCTCACAACAATCTCTGTTACAGAGATGGTGGTCTGTAACAGAGATAGGTGGGTGAACAGAAATAAACTTGCAATGAAATGAATCTAAGCAACTAATTTCTATTTCCTACTCTACTTCCTAATCTATTCATATATAGATTACAAGTGCTTATTAAACTTTTGCAGAATACCTCAAGAGAACTTCTCGTTGGGGTTTACAAATATCAGAAAATAAAAGAGAGAGAGGTGAGGGTTTGAACCCTTTTTGGAACCGGTTGAAGGTTGATGTATTTCTGGGCCTATTTGGGCAGCACCTCTCCTTCACTTGTGCAAAACCTGTCACAAACCAGCAAGCTATGTTCGCTGGAAATCACAGTAAACACTAAGAGATTATCAGATAAAATTAGTACCCAAAAAAAATTTATTTACAGCAAAAATCTGAGTGTAGAAAATGACAGAAATATGATATTTAGAGGGCTGGAAAATGAGTTTCCAGCCACCTAAATGATGTTTAAACAGCAGAAATAAAAGCCTATACTAATATATAATAAATGGGGGCCCTAAAACAAGGGTTATATTCACTATACAGTGAATAAAACCTAGTTTCAGGAGGGCAAAAAAGAAATGGCCGAATTGAAATTTTGCAGAAACGAAACCTTTGGAGAGCTATCCTTGCTTGGAAAACCTGCAAACAAATCTAGATCTGCAAAAAATTGTAAGCCTAGTGATGAATGTCTAACAATCCCTGCAAAGTACTTTGAAGAAAAATGTTAAACCATTCACAAAAGAGAGTAAAAATACTTTTACTCTCTAATCTCTCCACAAAATACTTTGTGGAGAGCTAACTAGACTAATACAAATATGCAAACTAAAAATATACAAGTTACCTCACAAGAAATGGATCATGAAAAGTATAGACTGCAGCACAATGTCCCTCCAAAGAATTCTTCTATTAAATGGCCCAACTAGGGCAAAGCTTCAATACAAAAGTGTGGCAAGAAAATATGAGAGAGTAAAGAGAAATATTCCGGCAGCATAACAATAGCTTGAGAGATCATGTCAAATGAGGGAGTGAGACCCTCATTATATAGTTGAGGAAGACCCCAACCCCTTGAAGATCAATGGCCGAGATTAGATCTAGATCTAGGTTAAGTCTCCACCACTAAATCTAGGTATTTGACTTTACATTCTTCTCAATCAATCTACACCTTTAGATTAATTTTCAATCTATGGCCTGAATGCTTGATCCATGTCGTAATGCATCCTCACCTTTAGATCTAGGTCTTTGACTTAAGTTCACCCTTAGATCTTGCTTTTAGGGTTTAGATGGGCCCATAGGCTAGGCGCCCCTCTAAGTTTGGCGTATTCCTCCAAATATGGCGGCTCCTCCAAAAATGCGCCCTCTATCTTCATGGTAGCGCTCCTCTACATGGTAGCGCCCCTCTAAATTGGTGGCGCCTCCATATTATATGACGCCCTCCACATATTTGGTGGCGTCTCCTTTATGTAGCGCCCCCTCTTTTTTATGATAGCGCCCACCTCTAGATCTAGACGTCTTCCCTTTTTTTTGGTGGCTCCTTCATTATATTGGCGCGCCTCCTCTATCTTGATGGCACCTCCATATGTGGGTAGTGCCTCCATTAATGGTAGCGCCCTCTAAAACAAGTAGCGCCTCCTCTAACTTTGACGCCCCACTAGAATGAGTTTTGGCCCACGTTTTAGCTTCCTTAGGTTAGCGCCTCCCCTTTATGGAGTGGTTTGGACCACTTAATAAACTTTAGGAATCTTCTAGCTAGGCTTTAGACTTTTAACCTTTGCTTCAAGACATTTAACCTTTAGATTTAGGCTAAAATAAAAATTCACCTTATATTTAATTTTTTAACTTAATTTTTAAATTTTCCAATTTTGACTTAGGAAAAATTAAAAAATAACTTGAAAAAATTATATCTTGGCCATGGGGGGGGTGGAAAATTTTTGGAATAAATTTTCCTAGGCTTAGGAACCCCCAAACAAAATTACCATGGCATTATTTGATTTTTTACTTCAAAATCAAATAATGTGAATTTTTGACTTACGGAAATTAGTTATTTCCCTAGGAAAAATAGACCTTGCTTAGACAAAAATGGTCTATCTCCTCAACCACCTGTCAGAATGACATGGGACTCGAAGCAGTGGCTTAGGGGGTTTCATAGCAATTTACCTTGCATTCATAGCCCCTATTACAAAATGCCAATGCCTGAGCAATTACATTATTACATCAAAACTGAGTTAATTAACCACCAAGGGGTGAATTTAATTAACTCGAAAAAATAAATAAAAATACAATAACACAACGAAACTCCGCAAGACTCTATACAAATGTCTAGCATGGTTATGAATCATTTTGAAGCCTTAGCCACCTCATGGACTTGACTGGTAGAACGCCCGTCACCACTTTGGAGGATTTTGAGTGAAAAACCAAACCGATTAAACTCGTTTACACAACAAGATCAATTGGAAAGGGAAAAAACACTCGATGAGGGGACTTCCCTAACAACCAGTTCCATGGTGTGGCATCCATATCATATGACCCACACTAGCACATATAATTACATTAATTTTCCCACGCAGGGGAGTGGACATTTCGTTTTACAAAGGGGCAATTGCCCTGCAGAAGTGAAAAAATCCTCAGATTTTTCCAAGGTACCATCTGTACATCTATGTACTTCTTCATGTACATGGAGTTGCCACCTAGTCGAAATAGGTGGGCAACACCTTCTTCAAGTGCCCCTGTGGTCAAGGTGGTCTTTCATCACCACTCAAAGTACATCATCATAAACAGAGAGAATTACTAATGCTTTTATCTCACACTCTGTGTGACACCAAGATCGAGTACTAAGGTGTCTTAACCAAGGGTAGCTAAGCCTTGGAGAAGATCGTGTTGTCCGCCGATTGCACACCAGCAGCAAGAATCTTCCGAAAGGTGTCTCCTCACTTGAGAAAGTGAGAGAGGTGTGACCTTGGGGGCAAGCACAGAGCTAGGTACTGTCACCTACTTCCAGCTCCTCTGTTTAGGCTAACTCCTAACGAAGCCAAGGGAAGTAGTCTCTAACAAAGAGTTTTTTAAGGCTCAATGTGGTTAAAGTGTTTTAATTAGTTGCGGATGCGGATGGGTGTTATTATGATTAGAAGTGTTTATTTATTATGAGTATGACACTTAATAAAAAGCAATCCACGTTGCTAGCAAGAGATTTAAGCAATGAGTAATGATTCCAGACTTTATTTATGCATTCAGAGAAAGAAATTATAATAAAGCATAGACAATTTGATCAAATAAGATAATTATGCAAATTAAAGAAGGACCAATGCCTTATGGAGTCAATAATGCTGAAATGCACAAGAGAATTAAACACAAGTCTAGAAATCAAACTAGTGAATGTTAGGTTATGCGAGTGCTCTTGGTAGGTTTTAAGGATTTTATGTGCTCTTGATTAAGGTGTTAACGAAGGTTTGTCAAACGCCGAGAGAATATTCTAAGTTCACTCCGTTGAAGACATGTCGAGCCTGCCCAGTATCCCAGGCTGGTATCGCAAAGATTAACCAGCTAGCTGAGAAGCTTAGACAGCAGGGTTACAGCGCCTCTACTAGGAAATACTTTGGAAAATTCCCTACAACGTCGGTGCGTTGGTTGCAGGGTGTTAAATTTTATTAAGTTATTCTTGCAAGATTAAAGATCCAGTGCCGTTTCTGGGTACTCCGATCTGAGATCGGTCAGAGCATACTCCGGCAAGGAGAGAACGAAGTTAATTAATTAAGGGATGTGTGTTGCAAGTTTTATTAAATCAGTTAATTAGGACTCTCCGACAGAGAACGCTCTTGACCCCGCCTTATGACAGTGGTTCAAGAGACTTAGCTATGCAAGGGTATGCAGTTCTATGAATGCTCTCCGATAGAGAGTGCTCTTGACTTGTGTTACTGCAAGTTCAAGAGTCTTACTTAATTCGTTAAAATTGAATGAAAGAAATAAAACAATAACAATCTGACTACCTAAGAGTCTCTTTCAGGCTTTTTAGGGCCCTAATCGGGAAAGCAAGGGGGTAAGTATACAGTAAGAAATATGCCACATTCAATCAAACAATCAAAACAACATTTTTAATTCATTTTCTATGGACAATAAATTAATCAAAACATGCACTACTTGATTATGATTATGTAATTATCCTACACTATTCTACCATTAACAAATTTAAACAAAAAATGAAAAGCATGACAGTGAGACGATACAGGCTTCCCCCAAATGGGGGAAGAAGGGTGTGGGAGCCGTAATCCCACTCGCTTTTTATTAATTTTACAATTTTTTGATGACTTGTTCTTTGCCTTTTCCTGGAAGAACAGGGAAAGAAAGGGATGGAAGAAGAGGGAAAATTGTCTTTTTTGTTCTTGCTTGTTTTTAGCCTTTGGGATTTTCTCGATTCCTCCTGCAAATAAGAGCTTTAAACAGTTCAAACGTTATGCATTAGTCAAAACTTTAAAGACAAACTACAAACTAAATTCTCGAAAAATAGGGTAGAAACCAGCAGTGAAAGAAGAGGAAAGAGAGGAGAAAAACCAAGAAAAGGGAGAGAGAAAAGGTGAAAAAGAGGGCTATCCTAAAGGTGAAAAAGAGGGCTGTCCAAAGGCAAAAAGAGGGCTGTAAAACAGTAAAAAAGAGGGCAACGAACAGTCAAAAGAGGGTTGTCCAAAAAGAAGAAAGAGAGGGCTGTCCAAAGTGAAGAAAATGAGCGAAAACTAGGGCAAAAGAGGGCTGTCCAAAGTGAAGAAAAGGGGCGAAAACTAGGGCAAAAAGGGGCTGTCCAAAGTGAAGAAAAGGGGCTGCAAACTAAAGTGAAAAGAGGGCAGCGAAGAAGAAGAAGGAAAGGCAAGCCAAACAAGGCAATGGGAAGGAATCCTAAGGATGGAAAGAAGTAAACTAGGGCTTCCTAAGTAGCCGGTAACCAAAGGAACATTAACTTGTGGATGGAACACAAGAGAGAGAGAGTTATTACCAGCTTTCTTTTTGAAGCAAAAGATGACGAACCCTGTAGGTCCTACAATTAAAAATGTTAAATTCAAATGGTTGTTTTGAAGCATGGGATAGAAGCAGCTGAGCTCACAACCTTCTACGATCTGTGAAGCCTGAATCACATCAAAACTTAAAACAAGAAGTGAGATAAAATATATGCTAGTATGTTAGGCAAATCCAATCAAAATCAACATTTTGTATTACTTACTACTCATGTCCATCAAAATATCGATTTACTTTGCATAAATAACCAAATTGAAACTACAAATGGCTATTCTACTGTGCCAACAATGGCCTTCTTGAGCTAGCAAAATATTTAAACACATACAAGTAAAAAGAGATGAGTTAGAGACAATATCACCTCAACCATGAGGAATCCAGCACAATCAAGAGCCCATAGACCTCCAAAGTCAAATATCTTTATTAACAAAACCAAAGCAAAATGCTTGATACAATTTTCTCAGAGTAACTTTAACCCAAAAGTTCCATCCCAATAGAGCTAAAGAAGCCTCTATTTATACAATGGAAGAAGAACCCAAAACCCTAAAACCAGAAAACCAGACCTAACTGGACCGGCACACCACTGAAAGACCAGACCTAAAGAAGATGAGCTGGGAGTGAGGGGAGACCTCCACCTAGGCAAGGCGTAGGCGCTGAAAATAAGCCACAGAAGGAGCCACACGTGTGGATGACGCCCTCATGAGGAAGAGGGGCGTGAGGATGAAGAGGGGCATGAACCAGCTGAAGAGAGGCGTGGGCTAGGTAAGGGAGAGCTGCTGCTAGGTCTGGAGGAGCCACTGCCGGTGTAATCATCAGTCTTTACCTCGATCAAATCATCAAACCAATGAGTGCTCTCCATCTCATCCAATTCGGGAGCTTAGCTGGAGATGACAAGTCCATTAACTGAATATATCTTTATTGCTCACTGAATGCTGACTGAAGCTGAGTTATGATAACTCCAATCACCATAAATGCTCATTGAGATGTCATTTAGCGCTTTATTTCACTGAATTTGGATTAATTTGGAGAGTTTTGGATTTTCTCCAAAATAATCATTTTTAATAAAAACTCCATTTTTTCCCCAAAAATGATTTTTTTGAGAAAATGTGCATTATGTGTCCGATTGATGATCTGAAAGTTTGATCTGACTGGCTAGCCGACCAAGAATGATTTTTGGCTTAAGGTTAGAGCCTTCAATCACTGAAAACGGGGTCCGGATGACTAACTTATTACAAACGGGATTTTTCTATTTAATTTATGGAAAAATTTATTAAAAAACTTAGGGAAATAATTAAAAAATTAAAATAATTTTTTAACGTGTCCGATAAAAAAATTTCGAAATTTTTTTTATGGTCCTATTGACTTAGGACATGACCATGCTCTATTCTAATAATGCCTAGTAGGTTTATAAACACTTAGTTGGGCTCTAATAACCCCCCAAGCCCCAGAATTCAAAATCGGACATTCCAGCTTTGGAGGAAGAGGGAGAAAACCTCGTCAATTATACTCGGCTATAGGGAAAGCATAATTGTCAAGGGCAAAAATCTCCCCGGAATACCTTAGTTGAGATTCTATGTCTTAGGAGACCGAACCACTCAAAACACCCCACTAGCACATTTTATTACAAACCCCGCGGGGCCATGGTCAAAATTATTCAAATGAAAAATTGGCTAGCCAATATTGGCTAGACACAAAGACAGATCAACTGATACACTGGAATCAAACATTGGACATGTTTGTCAACCGGCAGCTCCTCAGGTCAGGTAACCCAACTATGGTACAAAAAAGTTGGTAACAAATCGCAAAGCCCACTAATCAAGGGTCAGAGTGTCACGCATGCCTAGACCCGGTGTAGGGCTTATAGTGTCTTCCTGGTAACAGACCAGGTGCCTCAGCCATAGGCTACATAATTTGACACTAGGTCAAATACTTGGTAATAGACCAAGTGCCTCCATTCTCCAAGAGAATGGCCCTCAACCCCAGGCTGAGTTCCTAGTCCCGGACTAGGTGAATTCCTGGTAACTGACCAGATGCCTCCATTCAAAAGAATGGCTACTCAGATCTAGGCCAAGTCTACCAGTGCTAAACTGGTTCTATATCATGGTCCTGGACCAGATGTCACCATTCAACAAAACGGTCACTCAACTCAAGGTTGAGTCCCCCCAGTGTAGGACTAGGTACATATCGTGATCCTGGACCAGATATCATCATTCAACAGAATGATCACTCAACTCTAGGTTGAGTCCACACCGTGGTCCCAGACCAAATGTCACCATTCAACAGAATGGTCACTCAACTCAAGGTTGAGTCCCCCCAGTGCTGGACTGGGTCCATATCGTGGTCCTTGACCAGATATCATCATTCAACGGAATGATCACTCAACTCTAGGTTGAGTCCCCCCAGTGCTGGACTGGGTCCACATCCTGGTCCCGGACCAGATGTCTCCATTCTCCTAAGAGAATGGCTCTCGATGCTACTCAGAAAAATCAACATGTATAAGGCTGTCGTGACCCTCCCTGAGCTTGCATGTGGATGCCATGAGCCTTTGAGGGTACTGTGTGGCTGCTGCTAGGTTGCCATGAGTCTGTGAGGGTACCATGAAGGTTGTTGTGGTGTTTTGTGAGCCTATCCAAGAGAACTGTGACCTGCTTTCTCTCCCTGTGAAGGCATCATGGGCTGGGTGTTGATTTCTTACCTGAGCTGTGAGTTAAATTTGTTGGGATGTACACTTCACCATGGATTTGTTTTAACACTGAACTTGGTTGGTTTGAGGGCTGTTAATACAGACCAAAATTTGCTTGTGGACTGTGTGTGAGCCAAAGTCTGTGGTGGACTGTTAGCGTGGGCAGCAGACTACTTGTGGACTGTTTACAGCCTGTGCATGACTGTTCTTTAGTTGGATACTGCTGCTGAGGGTTCCACTATTGCTTGAAGCTGCCTCATTGGTTGACTTGGTTGATTTGACTGACTTCCTACAGTATTTACCTAACCCTATCCTACAGTACTTTCTCTCTCTCTCAGGTATGTCCATTGTTCCTTTAGTGACTTGTCTCCAAAGAGATAGTCTGATCTGAAAATATTTCTGAGTATAAAGAAGGTCTCAACTCATCTTGTAAGTTATCAAATTGTTCTCTTTGTATTCTTAGTTAGATCTACTACTGCTGTTATATTTTTGTCTTAGTAATTTTACTGCTACTGCTGCTCTACTGGTTATTGTTCTTGCATAATTTCAACTTTAACACAGGGACCTTTGGGAGTGTTAAATTTGAAAGAGATGAAAAATATGCTTTAAATTTATCTTGTCTTGTTACAGATGTACTATTAGAAATCTATTTTTTCTGCATTAAAGTACACTTTTTTTTAATTTTCTGCTCCAAACTCTAACCTAACCCATATTTCAAAAATCTTACCTGCTGCTCTCTCTATCAAGATTATAACGAGATGGAGAAAAAGTGGGTGAGGGAGTGTTCTTATAGGATTGAATCAAAGAGAAGAAAGATTCAATCGCATGGTTGCAAAACATTCTATGTTGGGATTAGGAATTTCCTATTCTACTCTTTGAAAGAGCCTTGCATGAACATCCAAGGAAGGTCGGAGAGGGTGGTTTGATTTGTCAGAAGCAAAATGGATGATCTTTTAACTTAGGTTTAGGATTAAATAGTGATAATTACGTAAAGGTCAATGAAAAAAAACAGCCTCAAATGCCTGGGATTTAAAAGGCTAAAACAGCGAAATTCAAATTTGGTTATTAAATTCCTGTCTGGCAAGTACACTCCTAAAGACCCATTTCTCAGGATAAAGTGTCTGAGACTCTGAAGCAAGGGACCTGGCTCGTATTTGTCCTTTCCTCAGGTCTTAAGAATTTGGAATAAGAAAGCAGATGCTCTCGCTATGGAAGCTGTTGAATTGAATGAATGGGAGATTTTGGACTTTCAACAGAATGATTTTACTAGTCGTTGAGAGGATGGTTTGAAATCCAATTCTCGTGTGTAAATGAATGACTTTCAATTGCACTCCACTGTTCGTCTGGCTTGCCTGTGGGTGAATGGCCTTGGTCAGAATTGCAGAATTCATTTTTACTCCAGTTAACTGTGGCAATATTTTGCAAAAAAAAAAACTTCTCCCTCCTGTCTCTCTTCTATTTATTTAGTTCAATGGTGAAGCATGCTTATCTTTTGAAGGTAGTTTGTTTCATTATGAGGAAGATAACTTTGGGACACATCCAGCAGTGGCAGTTGGAAAACTTTCAAGGGGTGAGATACTCTAGGTCAAGATGGGAAGAGGAAATGAGAAAGTGGGAAGAACCCAACGAAAGTAAGCAACGAGGACCTTGTGGAATCCCAACCAATAGATTCTTCACTATAATAGTTTGAACTTTGAAGACCAAAGATCAGATTCTATCAATCACTAAATGTCATATGGAAATGGAGGAGGTCAATGGTTTCATTGATAAACAGCCAAGTCTTAGACCTGTCAGAATCGGGTGGGAACTAAAAACAATACCGCACAAACTTTAGGGGTGACACAGACATAAAAGGTTGACCTCTCCTGACTCTGAATAACTCATCTTTTGGCCTAATTCAAGAATATTTGCTCTTTGGATATATTATAGTATTTGTTTACTTTATAATTCCATATGTATATTCTGTATAGACAAAGCTACATTCTAGGAGAAAGCTTGGTTAGGAAAATTCTGATTCAAAATGGGCTTGCAGTTTGAAAAAGCCTGGTTTTTGTTCTAAATTGTAATCTATTTTTATTGTTGTTTGGAAAAGCCTGATTTTTATTCTAGATAGTGATCTATTTTTTGTAAGTTGAACTTGTTTAAAAAATGTTGAGCAACTAAAATAAAACCATTATGAAAGAGGGTAATAGTATTTGTTTACTGTATAATTCCATATCTATATTCTGTATAGACAAAGGTACATTCAAGGAGAAAGCCTGGTTTAGAGTCATATCTATTTTTTATTCAAAATGGACTTGCTGTTTGAAAATGGCTGATTTCCTTTTCTGAATTGTAATTTATTTTTATTGCTGTTTGAAAAAGGCTGATTCTTATTCTAGATTTTAATCTATTTTTTATAAGTTAAACCTGTTCAAACGAATGCTGAGCAACTAAAAGAGAACCATTAGAAAAGAAGGTATCCATTTACAAATTGGGAGACACTTAAGTTTGAATTGATTTTGAATTGAAATCTTAGGAGCAGTTGGTCCTCTAGAAATTATGCATGATAAAAAGTAAAAGAGAACCATGAGGAACGCGGGTATCCATTTACAAAATGACATTTAAATTGAATTCATTGTTTTTATTGAAATCCTAGGAGCTGTAGGAACTCCAGAAATTATACATGATAAAAACTGTAAAAGAAGTATGAGTAAAAATATTTATATCAACCTAACTCCAGAAAGCAGAATGTAAACATGAACTTTGATGAAAAGAATGGTGCCATGAAAAACAATGAACTCGTTATGCTCTTCAGAGCTCCTAAATGGGCTTGAGAGAAACCTTAGGAAGCGATAAAACCGGAACAGTGTACTCTGCATCATCCTTGTCTTGCATGCTTGAAACTTCATGTTTGAGTTTATTATCTTCTGTTAAGACACGGCAGAATAAACTCTAAGTTTAAAACTTCAAGTTTGAGTTCATTACCTTATGTCAAGACAAAGTAGAATGAACTCTCAAGTTAAAACACAACAGATACACTTAGCATAGCCCTCAACACCCCAACGCTTGAAATCCAGGGAGATTGTGCGCCTGATTATTTGTTTATTTTCTTTTAAGTCATTAATATTCATTTCAGAGCTGTTCAACTGATGCCTAAAGTACAAAAACGAGTTATAAGTATTCATTTCATGTTACCTCCTACTGACCCAGTTGCCTCTGTTTTTCGGCCAGGGACAGCGAGCGAAACCTGATTCCTCCGTCTGGAAGGAGCCGCCATAAATAAATTGGAATTGGGTGCCCTCACTCTGACTGCTCCTCCATTTAAAGGGCTCTGGGCAAGTACAGTTCTATCCCCAGACATGTTTTTGTGTGAACAAATTTCGCCAATTGTTTTGTGAAGAAACAAGATGGGCAGGACTTCTCTGCTAACGTTTTGTTGGGAACCCATACCAAAAACATGAATCTGAGCCATTGAAAGCAACGAGGTAGGAGACCAGAGTTGCAAGGAGTTCCAAACTACCCGAGTTGACGAGGAAGGAGATACAGTGTGGATCGAAAATGAAATCCCACATTGAACACTTTGCTGACATCACCATTCACTTTTCCTAGACAATAAAGAGATGCTTGATCATAATATATAAGCATATTAATATCCATAATAAGCATATTGCTTAATAGAGAAGCATATTGATATTAATATTTAAGATAAGCTTAAAGTATATATAAATTAGCATGCTTCACCATCGAACTATAAAAAGATAAGCATGATATGCCATAGATACTATAGATATATAAAAATAAGCATATCTCTTGCTTATCTATGTGATAAGCACATTATAGATATTATAAGTCACATATTATTTATTCTCATTATGCTTTAGATTTAATTTAATTGAACTACCAATTTTAGTGAGAGTTTGTTTTTAACTTAGTGATATTAATTTTCTTACATGAAGTATAGTAGAAAGCTCATTTTTATTTTAGACCTTTATGATTTTTATAATACATTAAGTTTCTCTTATTCTCAATTGCTTTATTTTCTTATTTTAATTAGTTGTGTTTTTATTTTTAATGGATCAAACTTCTAAAGAGAAACCTCTTTATTTATCTTCTAGTACTTAAGCTAAGAATCCACATCTTAAGTCTTATGATTCTTATGTCTTGAGTGACTTCTACTAGTATTTGAAGCAACAATAGGAACCTCTCCATCTTCATGTTGTTTAACTTAAGTTTGTATATAAAGTTCTTAATCATAGCTTTACTATGAATGGGTGAATCCAAACATTCAAGAGAAGGATTGGATATGCCACGTTTTTTTTTTAAGACTATTAATGATTAAAAAAAATTGGATTGATTTTTCTCTAGGTTTCTCTATAAATGCTACTACCCTAAACTTCAAAACCATATGGAGTAACAAGTGTATCAACAAAGTTGTTCTTTTTTTTTCCATAACCAAAAATATGTGTTTTTAACTCAAGACCAAAATAGGATCTTCAACCTCAATTTAATCCTTATTCACACAATATAGTTCCAATTGAGCTTGTAATGAAGATCAATTCCAAGATGTTGTTGTCATACAGAAAAATAGGGTAGGTGATTTGCCTAGATTTGATGAACATTACCTCTTGTCTTATCAATATTCATTGGCATTCCATAGTTGGCAACAAAATCTTTGAGAATTCTAAGTTATTTATCAAGATTGAAGGGGGATCCATTCCAAAAGAACAATACATCTACATAAAGAAGAAGAATGATGATTCTTCCAATGAAAATAGTACCAACACATGTTTTCTCAAGACACATCTCTAACTTGTCAATGTAAATGCCAAAAAGGGTAGGAGATAGAGGGCATCCTTGATTAACCCATACATTACAACTAATTTATTCTAAGCAATTTATGTGTATTCCTTAACTTAGCAACAAAATTCTTATACAACATTGCCGATGTAGTGGTTAATCCAAAAAGGAACCCTTAGATCTTCCAATCTCTTTCATAAGTTTTTTCTTAATACTGTGTTGAAAGTTTTCATAAAATCAATAAACAACAAAGGAAATTGATGTTATTATCTTGACATTCATCTATGATCATTTTAAGAGTATGTAGGCGTTCTAAGTTTGAATGATAGTTTTGAAAATCGGCTTAGCCTTCAACTCTCTTTTGTAGGGAAAACACTAGTTAAATAAAAATTCATAATAATAAAATATTGGATAAGAATAATTGATGAATGATAAATGATTACAATGGGCTTCATGACAGTTTACTTATAGCATTGATTGGTCACAAGGTAAGAGGTATGTTCCTTTTGGCCTTTTAATTAGGTGAATTAATATTAATTATTATTATTATCTACTATGTATATGTATATGTATATAAATTTAAAATTACTATTATTATTAATCGACTTTATAACCCTTTTAATAAGTTGACTTTTATAACCAACATGTAAACTCCCACATATAAGTTAAAATGGAAATGTTGGGATGTGATCGTACGGATAAACCTATAAGGAAAGTCAAATGGTGGCTACAACAATGATGTATGTTGTGTATACGTGACTTTAGAGCATGGATTTATATTTGTACATACATTCAGGGATGGAATTTGACGGGTAAATGCCCGTCATGGGCTAATTTACCCGTCAAATAAAGCTAAGATTTTACAGATACCGTCAAAATTCGGTTTAGAATATAGAAAACCTTTCATATTTTGATTGTTACCGGCAATTTTGATGGGTGTCCGTCATTTGAAATTCCTACCCTGCATACATGGTTTTAGAGGAAGAATGGTAGGAAAATTGACAATGACAAGGGAGTGTATGGAGCATGCACTTGATAGGACAAAATGCATGGCTTTTAGAATTGAATGTACAAAATTCTTTAGAAAATAATGAATGATGCACTTGTGGTTGAATGAAAGTGAATATTGTGGTAGTGAATAATATGGATGTGTACAACGACTCAATTGTTCAATGTACAAATTTACATATTCATGCACTAGCACATACTATGTGAATTGATAAATTTCAGTGAAAATAGTGTACAAAGGAATTGGGAATTTGCATAGAATTAAGCGTACGATGTGGATCAATCAACAACAATCATACCAATTTTCATGGTTGTTGTCCAATTCAATTGTTGGATATACAAGACAATAGTTGAGGGTCTGTGGAATTAACGTTCGCTAGCTAAATCAATGGATTTGATACCAATGTAATGGAAATGTAGGCTAAACAAAAAATTCTGGAATAAGAAAATATTGAATAATAGTAATCGATGAATGATAGAATGATTACAATGGACCTCGTAATGGTTTACTTATCCTCTGACATTTTAACCAAAGACTAATATTCTTCTCCAAAATAACTATGTGCAACTTGGTTAAAAGTAGGCTATTCATAATGATCTTATAACTTGAGGTGTTATTTTTTCACCACATTTAAAAATAGGAACAATAGGATTTCAATCTAAGGCTTAGGCAATCCTAGTTTGACTGTCAATTCAAAACACTATGAATTTCAACGATGAGAATTGTTACGACAAAAGCTACACCCATTAAATGATCAAAAGATATAATGATCAAGGAGATAGTTTCAGCAACTTTAGGAAGGCCACCCATTGTCACCTCAATGATTCTTCCTCTCCTTTTGGTTGGCTCACCTCCAACTTAAGGGGGTTAACAATAAGTAAGATTGCTAAGGATATGGAGTGGGGATCAAGATGATATAGGAGAATAAGCTTTAACAAATGAATGTGGTTGTAGTTTATGAACAAATTGAAATGAGAAATGCTCCAACAAAAACTAGCACCCCTAAAGTGCAAGCTTCTCGCTAGGGTGTGGCTATGTGCAACTATGGAAGTAGTGCCATTGTCACCTTAGCAAATAAGTCCCTTCACTTTAGTGACTTGAGAAGTCACAAGGAGGGGATCCTTATAGGAAACTAAATTTAAGAGGTAAGACAAATTACTTAGGTTGCAAGGTTGATTGTGGGAAACTTTATGTTGTGAGTGAGAAAATATTATTAAGTGATGGAATTTAAAGTATTGAAAGAGATAACTCACAATTTGACTCAGCAACGTCCATGAATCAATGAAATTTATTGTATATGAAATGTATTTGAATAAAGAAAGTAAATATAAGCAACCCCAAAGCTTAAGAGATTCTCCAAATGAATGGTAAAAAACAAGTTTCCAAAATAACTAAATTAAGAACTGTAAAATGAGAAGTGATTGGAGAAATTTGATAAACAATCACAAAACCTTATATAGGACTTTTATCAAACACTTGACTGCAAATCTCATTTATAACTTGTCTGAACTAAAAATTTATAAGATGAATTTTTCTGATTGCTTTAAGTATAAACACCAATGCACTCAACTTCAATCTGAAGAAAAATGTGACAATACAAAAATTTAGGGCCAAGCCCAGAGAAAAACCTCTCTAGAGGAAAACCCAGAGAAAGAATTTTATTTATGAGAAAAATCATAAATTCAACAACTCAGAATTTCTTTAGCATCAAAATAATTTCAGAAACCCTGTTTTGTAAATCTGCATTGAAGAACGTGCCAAAAAAATACTCACAGTCAACCACATGTTCAAACTGTACAAAACAGTTTTCTCGATATTCATGTAAAGTACAGACTATACAGATTTTTCCCAGCATTAAATGCAGAAATTCTGTCTCAAAATTTGTGCCTACAATTTGCCTAAATTTATGTGCATGTACGATCTGCAATAATGACTATACGGATTCTGGTTGTATGGTCCAATGATGCTACAGATGTCTTGGGAATTGTGCCTTCAATTTTATGATCAGTCTCTCTCTCATAAATAAAAAAATTCCAGGAAATTTCTTTCTCTCTCTCTCTCTCTTGTCTTCTTCTACTTCTGATGTGATGTCTCTCTTTTCCCTAGACATTATTTTATACTTTATTTCACCCAAACTAGCCCTAACTAACTCAACCAACTTAATCAAAGGATGAGATTAGCTTTATGTGAGGGCTCTCATTTAATGCAACTTTATTAAATAAATTAAATGCACTTTTTGGGTCCCACAACTTAAAGTAGCTTTAAGTTTATAAAGTACAAAAGTCACTTAAAAAATATAAAACACACTTTACATTAAAAAGTTCACTAGGAAAAATACAACTTATGTCCCCCCCATGGGAAGGACCAACTGATTTATAAAAACTAACACTCCCTCTTAACGATGGAGGTCCTCCCGACAATGCATGTATCTCCACCACCTGGGTCTTTGTCCTCTGAAAAAGCTCCTTCTTGCTATGGAATGTGACGTGGAGATCCATGTTGAAAAAACAACTCTAAAATGAGAGTTATGAGGGGAATCCTCTCTAAACCCCTGCCTTTGCTCAGAACCTTCATATTGGTTGAGTCTCCTGCCAGTATATCTCTCCTCATCTGAACATATTGTTTGTGCACCTACCTCATCTTCAGATTCAGTCTCAGACAACCATTCACCTGACCCTGGAAACATCACTTCTCCTTGTAGAAAATAAAGTTTGTCTCTTCTATTCCCAAGTCAAATTGTAGTACCAACTGGGTTCTCTACCTGATATAGAAACATTTGTCATGTCTTGACAAAGAGTCCATACCCATCATCCTCCAATGATGGCATAGAAAGTCTGCTAACTTTCATACTTGGAAAAAACAATACCATGTTTACTTCAAGAATTTCTCCCAAATCTAGTTGGAATTTCACGGTTCCAACTCCTCTTATCTCTGCCTGAGGATTTCCAATATCTGTTTCAACAAAGTGTCCTAAAACAATTTCTTCTATCCTCTGAAAAACTCCATACTTTTCGGTCATATGGCTAGTTGAGCCACTGTCTACTATCCATGTGTCATGGTAATCCACTAAATTATCTATACCAGTCTCAACTGATCCCAAAGAAAATTCCTTTCTAAATTTGGCAGCATATTCTTGTACTTATGTTGATGCTGCTCCATCTTTGTCTTCATCCTTCTTCTTAGGACATTGACTAGCATAGTGTCCAAACTTGATGTAGTTATAACAACGAACCTTACTAAGGGTTTTCTCCCTTTTCTTCCCCCTTTTACCGTTACCTTTGGTAAGAAGGGCTAGATTTTCTTCACTGCTCTGAGTGTTATTTAGGAATGTCCCCTCCCGAGTCTCTTCTTGAACAAACTCATACCATAACCTTGTCCAATCATGAAGTTTTTCTCTAGCAACTACTCCTTGCACAAATGTGTGCCATTTTGAAGTGAACCCATTAAGAGCATATCTAACAAGCTCTTCATCCTCCACTCTCTCACCAGCAACACCCAATTCATCTCTAACTTGAGAAATTTTTGTGAGATAAGTGGTTAGAGTTTCAACATCAGTCATCTTGGTATTCGTCAGTTTTTCTCTGAGAACCATCTTTCTATTTTGATTCTTACTTTGATAAAGAGTACATAAAACTTTCCAAATATCAAAAGCATGTGACTTACCTGTGACGTGAGGTATCACATGATCTTTTATAGAGTCCAAAAATATAATTTGTGCCTTGATTTATTTCTTGTCAAAAGAAGTCTTCAAAGCAACATCTGTGGGAACTGTGATGGTATCAGAAGCACCAACAATATCCCATAGCTCCAACTCTTTAAACAATATGGTTATGTGCTCTTTCCAAGGACTGAAATTATCAGACCCATCCAGACTATCTTCATATCGCAATCCTGTTGAGGTCATGACCTCAATTGATAATCTTTAACTGACCCTGAATTGAATCTCTTTTGCTCTGTATCACACAACTTAACTCACCTTCTTTAGCAATCACGCTCTGATACCATGAAGAAATTTGATAAACAATCACAAAACCTTATATAAGACTTTTATCAAACACTTGATTGCAAATATGATTTATAACTTGTCTGAACTAAAAATTCATAAGATGAATTTGTCTGATAGTTTTAAGTATAAACACCAATGCACTCAACTTCAATCTGAAGAAAAATGTGACAACACATAAATTTAGGGCCAAGCCTACGGAAAAACCTCACCAGAGGAAAACCCAGAGAAAATTTTTTATTTATGAGAGAAATCAGAAATTCAACAACTCTGAATTTCTTCAACATCAAAATAATTTCAAAAACCCTCTTCTATAAATCTGCATCGAAGAATGTGCTAAAAAATACTCACAGACAACCCACACGTGCGAACTGTACACAGTAGTTTTCTCGAGATTCATGCCAAGTACGGACTGTATGGATTCTTCCCAGCATTAAATGCATAAATTCTTTCACAAAATTCGTGCCTGCAATTTGCCTCGATTTCTTTTCATGTACGGTCTAAAATAATGACTATACGAATTCTGGATGTATGGTCCAATGATGCTATAGATGTCTTGGGAATTGTGCCTTCAGTTTGATGATCAGTCTCTCTCTCATAAATCAGAAATTTCCTTCAGGAAATTTATTTCTCTCTCTCTCTTGCCTTCTTCTACTTCTGATGTGATGTCTCTATTTTCCCTAGACATTCTTTTATACTTTATTTCACCCAAACTAACCCTAACTAACCTAACCAACTTAATCAAAGGATGAGATTAGCTTTATCTGAAGGCTCTCATTTAATGCACATATTCACTTTATTAAATACATTAAATGCACTTTTTGGGTCCCACAACCTAAAGTCACTTTAAGATTATAAAGTACAAAAGTCACTTTAAAAATATAAAACACACTTTACATTAAAAAGTTCACTAGGAAAAATACAACTTATGTCCCCCATGTAACATCAAAATCATGGGGAATGACCAACTAAGTTATAAAAATTAACATTAATATGTAACATGTGAAATGTATCTCATTAAACAATGTAAATCAAGTTAACATTGTTGTTGTAGTATTTGATGTGTTAAAGTGTTATTGCCTAACAATGGGAAATAGGCTTTAAACCAACAAAGAAATTTATTAAATCCTTAGTTGCCTTGATTTAAAGCAATGGAATACATTGTCGATAAATATAAAAGTAACTTTTGAGATAATACTATTTATTTAAGTACAAACTCTTATTATATTGCTGGAAATGGAAATATAATAGAGTTACAATCATTTTCAGAAATAACTTACAATAAAAGTTGTTAATTAAGTAAAGAGATGAAGCTATGATCAAGTGGTTTGTTATCCACGAATTTTGCACTTAGTAGATTTTTCGGTTAGTCGCCATAGTATTAAACAAGTACATTTGTTCAAGATCAGAGTTCATAAATCCGCTAGCCTTTTTCTGGGAGTCTGTTCAAATTTTTTTTGTAAATACATGTTCATACTTTCTTGGGGAAATTGTAAAAAATGTCCTAGCATTTAATTTTTTATAAAAGGCTCGACTTCCCGGACTTAAGCATCAGGCTGACTAGCCCATAGTGTTTTTTCCCTTGGTTATTATTGGTTGTTGAACAAACGACTAATAATTTCTGAGTTTTTTACTCACACCTCCAAAGCTGGGGTGGTCATCTTAGTGTTTCGGCCTTGGGAGGCTATTAGAGCCTTCGTGTCAGTATTTTTCAACATGCTGGGCATTCTGATTGAGTCGTATGAATATGTACTAGGTCCCCCTAGAGTTTCAGTTGATTCCGAGAAAAAATAAAGTTTTTCGTTTTTAAGCCATTTTTAATGGTTTAAATGGAAAAATTCAAAATGTAAAAATTGTGTGATCCAGAGTCCATTTTTGGCATGGTTGGGCTCATTTTCAAGCCCGGAGCAACATCTTTACCTCAAGGGCCACTTTCACTATGTTTCAGCTAGCTGAAGCATCCTGAAAGACATCATTCGGCTAACTGAACATCAGAGTAGCATTTAAATGCTAAACTTGGACAAAATGCACCAAAGTCAAATATTCAAAAAGTTAAATTCAAAGTCAAAATTGAATATTTTATTAGTGGAGGGTGACATGGCATGTGGGCCATAATAGTCTTACAACCCTCTTCATAATGTATTGGCAAAGTATTAAACCATGGTTCCATGCATGCGAATTAATTCAAATGGGAGGTGACGTCAAAGCATGGAGCTCACGTTATTTGCTAGTGTGAGTGTGGTGAGTAGGATGGGGTGGACCCCCTCCACGTTAATGAAATCAAATCTTCATGGTATAACATTGGTCCAAGATTGGTAGCGAATGGTGGAAAACGGTTGACGTCAACCCTTGTATGGATCACGTGTGGTGTATGAAGGGTGCGATGGTACTTAGGTGGGCGCCCTCCTTGTTTTGTGGCCACCTCATGGGATTGGCTCCCATTGAACACGAGTTCCATTGATTGTGACTCATACTTGATCTCCCTTGATGGTTCACGCCTTCTCGTTGAGATCTCACGTATTGTACACTTCAATCACGTATTAGCATGGTGAGAGTTCCAAAGTTGGAGTGGGGGGCGCCTTTTCAAGGTGGAGGCCACCTCCCCACTCCCCATCAATGTAAACTGGAGTTTATGGGTGGATTTACACTCCAAGCCACCAGTTGATTGGATCTTTATTGGATTTTTGAATTAGGTTATGTGCCATTGGCTCCCTCTCAAGCAAATTTGAATTTGGCTTAGGATGGCTTCTATTTTTGTATGATGGCTTCTATTTTTGTATATATAGAGGTGTTTGGCTCCTCATTCAATATGGAGAATTTGTGCAAGTACACTCTAAAGAAATTTGTAATATGTTTTGAATTTGAATAAAGCAAGAAGACTTTGGAGGTCCATGTGGGAGTTCTTTGTATGCTATGTTTCATCTTGTTTAAGGTGATACCATTCTTAGCTCATCTCTTTTGATTCTTAAGTATATGATCTTGTGATTAGAAGGATAACAATCTAGCACAATATTATTTGATCTATGCTTTTCTCTTGAGTTTTGTGGCTTTCAGGTATTATCCCAGGTGCAAGAGCTTTTGCTTGGTTTATACATTCATCCTACAAGTTCCCAAAGGAGGCTTCTACTTCAAAAAGTCAAGACACAAAGCTTGCTTGCCTCATCCATCAAACAAACTACTTCAAAAAATCTCTTGGTTACATTGGTTACTACAAAGCGGGTCTACTACACTCACAAGTTTTATCTTTTGATTTGCTTTCCAAATAGTGCAATACTCTCAAATCTTTCATATCTCTAGATCTTGCATTATGATTGGCTAAGTAGATCAAAGTTTCACACTTTGATTTACTTGCTTGGGTTTATATCTACTATTTTCAATTTTTAATTTTTACTAGATCTAAGATCCTAGCTTCATTACAAACTTGTAAATCCATTATTTCCTTTTACTCGGCTTGTTACTCTTTCATTTTCCTTTTTTTTAAGTGTCAAATAGCTCTAAGTTTTTTGCCCAAGACCATCATTCTTTTTGCCAAGCCTTTGTCTTGAGAAGTACTTTGGGATTTGTTCTCAATTGTCACATTGTTTTGCATGCCACTTCTCTTTCCCCACTATCTTTTGCGTATTTTCAGCTAGTTAGAAATTTCAAGACTAGTGCTTAAAAGTCAATTTTTTTACTTCCCTTTTGCCTTGGAAAATGTGCACGAATTTTCTAGAAAAATTTGCAAATTTTCCACTTTTAGGCTTGCTGGTATTTTTGTGTTTTTTAATTCATTTTCAATTTTGGAAATTTATTTAAAAATCAGAAAATTTTGCAATTTTTTTTCAAGTTTTTGTACTTTTCTTGAAAAACGTGTAAATTTAAGCTTGTTGTTTTTTTGCTATTTTTGACATTTTTCTGCTATTTTCCAATTCTTGAAATTAGCCTAAAAATTAGAAATTTTTCAAAAAAAATTATTTTTTAATTTTTTCATCATTTTCTCAAAAAGCGTGCCATTTCAAGCTTGCTGATTTTTGACTGATTTTTGCAATTTTCTGCTATTTTCCAGTTCTGAAAATTAGCCTAAAATATTCAAAAAAATCTTAAAATTTTTATTTCTAAAAAAATTTCAAGTCATTTCATTGAAAAACGCGCATTTTGCGTCATAGAAGGCAATATTTTCCTCTCATTTCCAAGTGTTTATCTCATTGGGCACTTATCATCTCATTCATTTTCATTTTTTCGAAACATAAGTTGAAATTTGGTTTCCTAACACTCTCACTAGCTATTGTTTAAAGCTCTTACTTACAGGTGAACCAAGAGCAAAATCAAGCAAGAAAAGAGCAAGCAAAGCTAGATCCAAAAGACAAGGATATGAACTCAAAAAACATTTATCCTTTGTACAAGTCATAATAAGGCTTCAAGTTCTCTTGTTTAGCCACTTTCTTCATTTTTAAGGGTTAAATTCCTGTATCTTGTAAAATATTAATAAAATAAGGCTAAGTGGGATAAAGCCTCTCATAGTTTGTGTTTATTCCCCATTTGGGGAAGAGTTTATTGGTGTGTTCTTTAGCTTAGTTTCATTTTCAGTACTTAGATAAGTTTTTCATTTTGCTTTAAGAACACTAATTGCTAACTTAGATTTACTTTCCACTAATTGCTAGTTTCATTTTTTGCATTTGTTATTATTATTTGAGCCATCACTTATGTTCCTTGTGTATGCTTTATCTATCTTTAAAAGGAACCAAAGACTCTTGAACTTGTCATAAGACGAGTCAAGAGCACTCTCTGTCGGAGAGCATAAGCATTGCACTTTTACTGCATTTTAGCATATAGATTAGTTAAAGTCTCTTGAACCTCTATCATAAGACAAGTCAAGAGCACTCTCTGCCGGAGAGGTTCATCTGTGTGCTCTAATTAAAATTTACAACTCATCACTCCCCTTTAATAAAATTTGAATTTATTCATTGTTTCCTTGTCGGAGTATGCTCTAACCAGCCTAAAAAAAAGTTGGAGTACACTCAGAAATAGTATTGGACTGATTAATCAGGAAAGATTCAACATAATAAAACTTTCAACCCCATAACCAACGAACATACATTGATTCGATAAATACTCAGGTAGTGGGCAAATTCCTAGTGGGGACACCAGATTGCTCAATTTGGATGCTTACTGGTTAAATTCTCTGAACACCTAGCTTGTGAACCAGACCGACACTGACATGTCTTCGAATGGAGCCACTGGAAGTATTTCCGGTTAGATTTCCATAGACACCTAAAAACAAGATTACTTAAAATACTATAAAATCAACCAAGAACAATTTCAAAACAATCACACAAACATTAAATTGATACTTGTATCTGCAGCATCCCAAGCACTCATTGACTCCATTTGGCACCGATCTTCAAAACTTACATGTATCACCTTGATTTGGACCATTTGTCCTTTAATTCTTAAATTCATTATATTGTGGATGCTTATTAAATTCCAAGTCGTCATATATTGTTTCATCTTGATATTTGTGTTTTGTAATTGCAACGTGGATTGCGTATTTTATTGTATCTCAAAAAAACTCCTAAACAACACCCATCTGCATCACAACACCAAAAACACTTAAAAACATAGAGCCATAGAAAACTCTTTGTTAGGGACTATCCCCCTTGGCTTCATTAGGAGTTAGCCTAAACGGAGGAGCTGGGATTTAGGTGATAGTAACAGGCTCATTGCTTGCCCCCAAGGCCACACCTTTTCTGCTCAGGGAAAAAACAACCCAAAAGATTTATGCTGACAGTGTGCATTCGGCAGACAACATGGTTAATAACAATAAAAAATTCTAGCAACTTAGTGAGATAACATCCATAGTTGGATATTCTCAATTAACTCAGAATAAACCCATAATTTTTGAAATAACCCACATATTCGTAGATATAAATTGATATATAATAGGTTACAATGATGGCCCGCCTTAAATATGGCTTGGGCATTGTGTATGAAAAGTCATGCCTTTTGATTCTTATTTATAATTAATTATGTTTAACTATTAACTATTTAATTATTTACTTATTATTTTATGTTTGTTACATTGCCACTCTCTTAGAAAGGCTTTGTCCTCAAAGCCTTATAATGTGGTCTCATCGTTATGTGCAATGTTGTGGCTGACGACACAAGTCGATACGAACTCCTAAGTGTAGAGAATAACTTTTGATATGTGGACGGGTCAATCCACCCCAAATTGATCTTTGTTGAAAGTCACACTTTCTAAGTGAACTGACATCTTGAGAATTGAGTGCATGGGTGTCAGAGATTTTTGTAGATTGTTTACGATTCTTAAGATACCGATTCTATGGTTTGGATGTTGATAGGGAATTTTTTCAATGTCATTTTCTCTTATCAAGTTTGTGGTGTCTCTTTGGATTAATCTTTGTGTAGGCTTCTCTTCTACTGGAGCGACATCTAGAGTGATGATTTGAACTAGGTCGGTAAGTCTGTTTTTTTCAAAAATTGCATTTCTATCAACTTTGATATTTTGTTATGTATACCTTTTAACTTGTTTTCTAATTGATTATTTTCACTTTGAATCTTCTTAATAATTTCATCTTGCATTTTTTCTTCGTCTTTGTGTTTCTTAAGTTGTTCCTTAAGTTCTTTATTATGAATTAGAAGGCATTGATTTTCTTCTTTCTTTTCTAGGACTTTTCCTTCGATGTCTTCATTCAATTTGTATGACTTTTTGGTACTTTTTAACTTCTTGATCTTCGTAACTAATATTTTATTATGATTTCTTAATCAATATATTTCTTGAGTATTACTTGTTAATGTGTTATTGAGCTTCGCAATTTCCAACTTATGCGCCTTTTTAATGTCATTATTCTTCTGTTGGAATTATTTTATATCTCGTTGAAGTCGACATATCTCTGAGTCTTGATATTCTATTTGTTTCCGGAATTTCGCAATTACCTCGTCTTTGTCGTAAACAATTTGTTCAAGCGTATTATTTCTGCTTTATATTCGTTTATTCTTCCTTTATATCTTGATTTTTTAATCCCTGATTGAAATACTTTTCGTTTTTTAATTCCTTAATTTGCGCAGATAACTTTTCTATGTCATTTCTTTTGGTTTGAAATTCGTTGTTCTTTGAATTCCTTTTGAATCTCATGTAATTTAATATTTATTTCCAAGTTGTTATTTATGTCTCGCAATTCATCATTGTCTTCTTGATAACGCCTTAACTTTGTTTCTAATTTTTCTATTTGTAGTCGTAAACTGATTTCCATGGTCTTTGACTTCTTAGATGATAGATAGCATTCGGCTTCTTTGACGATAAATTGTCTTTGATTCTTTCAATGACAAAATAGTCTTCGTCTTTCTTTCCTCTTTGAATTTTTTTTT
>LPNX010384013.1:763-42051 GCA_001517045.1 Pseudotsuga menziesii | reverse complement strand
TATATATATATATATGGGGGTACGGATAAGGCTTTGAAACAATAATAGGTATTATTATTATTTATAAAGTCTTTTAAAACAATATTATATAATATTAGTTTTTTTATAATAATAAAAATTGTGGCTGTAGGGTTTACGTGGAAGTTGATTAAGATAGTGGATGCAACGACGAGGAGATGCAAGTGCAACTAAGGAGATGGGAGCAGCGATGGAGGGCTCATAGGGAGAATGGGTGAGTTAAGAGTGGAAGAATGGGCGAGTTGAGAGTTGTCGAGACACAAGGTTTGCAGCAGGAGAGTGGTTTGCAGGTCGACGTGAAACAACATGGAGCGTGGAGGGACGAGGTGGGGAACGTGGAAACGATGAGAGGGAGGGAGTTTGGCCACGCAATAGGGCAACAATGAGTGGTCGGGAGCAAGGAGATGATGGGGGAAGAGGAAACACGCGGGGGTGGCTTGCCGACGCGAAGGGGTGTGTAGGATGGAGGTGGATGGCGTGCAGACGCAGGGGCATGGGGAGTTGAGAGGCTCTGCTGTAGGGAAGAGGTGAAGCGTATATGAGTGCACGCAGGGATAGTAACTGTGTGGGGGAGTTGGGCACGCAGGGATAACATCGACACGGAGGTCGGTGTGAACGTGGGTGTTGGAGGAGGCTACGTCAAAGAAGAGGTCATATGGGACTGAGCGCGAATGTCGGTGTTGAGTGCACAGGAGCTATGTGAGGAGAGAAGGCACGAGAGTGGTAGAGTGAAAGATAGGTCGGGGGAGAACGCGAGCTGCGTGGGTTGGAGGGCGCGCAACAACATGGGAAATGAGGGAATATGCGATCGGAACGATTGTGTGAGCTGTGTGATGGGAAGCAGTGGTATATGTAAAGTTGGGTGGAAGTAAGAAGGGCGATGATTACTATGTGTGAAAAAATTACGTGTAATGCTTGGTGGAGGAGGGCTATGAGCCAGGTCTCACGGAAAATCTGAAGTAATCAAATAAGGTTTGTTGTTTTGGCCAACGATCGGATCAACCAACCTAGCTATGATACCAATGTAATATCCATAGTTGGATATTCTCAATTAACTCGAAATAAACCCATAATTTCTTAAATAACCCACATATCCATAGATATAAAATGATAAATAAATTGATAGATAATAGGTTACAATGATGGCCCACCTTAAATATGGCTTGGGCATTGTGTATGAAAGGTCATGCCTTTTGATTCTTATTTATAATTAATTATGTTTAACTATTAACTATTTGATTATTTACTTATTATTTTATGTTTGTTACACTCAGATCGATGAAGTTAATTGAAAAAGTCCCAGAAAAATACAAGTAACTAATGGTTTGAAATGAAAAGCATGAAGTGTGTTTAGTTACTTGGATATGCCATTAGATTTTGCCTCTAGTAGATTTAAGTGATTATGCTAGTTAACCATGAAAGAATAACTCAAGATCTGAAAAATGTATTAGGACAAACTATTAAGAGTGTTGAAATTTTTGAGGAAAATAACTCTAAAACAATCCTTGGTTAAGCTTATTTAAATGATAAACAAAATAAACTAATTCATAGATAAACTTTATATTGGTCAATATATATGTATAAATTATGGACATTAAACTATCAACTAGGTTGTTCGTAAACTTATGAGATGCAAGAAAAATATATGCATGATCAAAGCCTATAATAACGTATTCTAACAAGTAACGCCAATAAACTACTTCAAACCCAAACTTCACACTTCACACTTCATTGTAATAAATCAAAAGCAACTATACTAGTAAATGCTTAAAGAACTTTGTCCTAAGGTTTGATTGGAATTTGATTAAGTTTTGTGGTAGATTTGTATAACGTGAATTTGATGTTTAAAAAGTAAAACGCCCTCATGCTATGGCTTAGAGAAAGACTTGTCTCTATACCAATTAGTCCAAGGATCTGTTCATTGCATTCCTAAGTAATAAAACAGGAATAAAGCACTGTAAAGGATATGTTCATTGCATCCCCAAGTAATAAAGGACTGGAAAAGAGAATAGAGCATTAAATGCATAGATCTAAATTCCAAATTCTTGTCATCTACTAGATCTGCAATTACTAAGCGCATGTTACAATCTTTCACACCGAATATGAACCAATGTGTTCTCATAAATATTCATATGCAATTTGTTCAATGATCAAGTTAAGATGGATGTTTAAGCAACTTTATGATCGCACCACTCAATAAGCTTAGAACAAAATCAAATACAAATGCAAAACAACTACACCACAAAAATATCATATCATTGGATGATGTTTACTTGAATGTTATCTTGGTACAAACCATAATCTTATCCAATGTTTCTAGAATAATTTATAAAGCAAATCAGATCTTCACTCTTCAGTGAATGATCAATTTAGGTAGGTGATCAAATATAAAAGTTGCAATGAAAGCTTGCAAATAATACTAAGAACTGGAAATAATAAACTAGAAATCATATACATAAAATCAAATATACGATTAAACTAACTAATTAAAGGAAAATGAACACAATACATGCCAAAGAATTGGGTCTTACCAATCTTTGTATACGCCGTGAAGAAGATCAGACTACTTGAGCGCTCACGTACAAGCACAAAACATCAACACTTTGATTTTCATGGATTGAAGTTCAGGAATTACAAGTGTACAATCATGGATTCCATTCTCTCCTATGATAATATTGATCCTTACTCTATTGTGTGACTATATATTTATAAATAGGATTGGTGTTGATAGATCACAACCTATACCCTGTCTTCATAATCAACCCACTATGAATAGCAAATACAATAACAAATAATAACATTTCATTACAATTTGGGTTTTCTAACAAAGATCGAATGCGATATGTTTGGATAGTTGCTCCCATAACTTAATACGCCTCATAATAGCCTTTAATTCTTGAACCAACTTGATCCTGAGATGGGAGCATCCACTTGGAAAAAGGTAATCGAATCCCTTGTTTTCAAATGAACATAACTCATAAATAACAAATAAAAGCTTTTAGGATAATGATGTTTTTTCAAATGAACATAACTCATAAATAACAAATAAAAGCTTTTAGGATAAAGATGTTTTTTCAAATGAACATAACTCATAAATAACAAATAAAAGCTTTTAGGATAACGATGTTTACAAGTAGGATCGATCCTTGGTAAAAATATACTCTCCACTAGCACAGATCGCTATTTCCTGTTGACGAGCTTCAATTGGGAGATATTTGACTGCATCTTTGACCATGTAGACAAACTTTCCTTATCAAAGTTGGATCTAATTTTAGTAACTTGAAACCAACTTGGGGCATCTCGAAACACAACCATGTGGCGGTTTTGCTTGTGAAAGTTTGCAAGTATGCTAACCATGAATTTCAAGTACTAGAACTGAATCAACATTAGAAAAATCGAACTAATACTGTAATTAGTGAAACCACTTCAATGCTTCTCTAATTGATCAAAGAATAAGCAACAAAATACCTCTTAAGCTTGTATTAGCACTTAGATTATGAGGAAATGTGACAAAAGGATGGTAGAAAAGTGTAAGGATAGGTTAAAAAAGTAAAAAAGGAATCAATCTAATAGTGTAAAATATACCAAAGCAACAATCCAACATCTCTCCCCCACACCCGTACTTTTTCATGTCCTCCTGCAAATGAAGCCAGTTGGTGATCTTTGCAAAAATTTTGACAAAATTCAATCACCTTCACATATCTCAACATATTCTAGTAGCATCTATGAACATCCCTCTTGTTCTGTCCCTTTGTTCCCTAAATATCCTATTTAGTGTTCTATTGTGTATAGCTAGCTCTTTGGATTGGTAATACCATTTCCTTACTAGCCTATGCAATTTCCTTTTTTGAGAAGCCAATTTCTCATTGTCTCTTTGAAGCTTGTTTCCTTGTTTTTTTAGTGTATCTTTATTGTTTTTAACACATCGGTCTAAGATAGAAAACTCCTAGAGATCCTCTTCCCATTTCTAAATATTCTTATATTTATTTCTTATCTTCATAGAAATTGAATGAGTGGTCGAATTCATGGATGTTGTTTGTTGACAAATGTCTCATTCCATGTCTCAATATCTATGCCATGAAACACTGGGACACCATACTTAGTATAATCAATATATTCACGATGCTCTACTCTAGAGGGATCAGAAAGTTGTGGTTCTAAGAATTGCATTTTCATCTTTTTGAATGTTTAGAAAATATCTAAGGAATATATTGAATTATCTTATTGTTGTTCTAAATCTATCAGTATGTGTATTGTTATATCTTGTTGAGGAATTGGCACTAAATCTTGAACATTTTGTGCTTTCTTTTGCTTGGCCATACTTCATTTGAGTCATTGAGTAGTGGGGATCAATGATTGGGGAACTTCCTCCTAGATTCTCCTCTTCCTTTTTTATTTCCATGTAGGAGTAGTGAAACCCTCAGCCTTAGAGGGACTAAGGTTTCCATTGATACTGCAATTAGTGACATGTTCACCAACATTAATACCTTGATCTCCTATAGCTTCTTCGACACCATTTTCACATAATCCATTACGGCTCATGAAGCTTTTCTAAGTGTCATTTTCTATTATTAACTCTTCAATAATCAGGATCTTAGTTAACCCATGATGATATAATATCTTTTGTAAATTCTTAAGGTTTCATTTAATTTGTTGAGACGTTTTACCAAGGATTTTCTAGAGGTAATACACGAAGTTGAGCTTGTCACCGGACTCAAAATGAAGCAATAATCGAATATGATATAGGAACATGATTGCATATTTTCACTCACAGTTCATATATCTCTATAGGATGAATTAAGGGTTCACCCATTCATATTGGACCCATGCTTGTGGCACTTCTTTCACCCAATCAACATTCTGGTATTAGGATTTCAAGAATCAAGCATGGACCTCCTTCTCCACCTTCTTCTTCTTGAACCATCATTCCCCTGTGGAGGGTAATCCCATGGCTTAGGACATTGAATTTTTTGATATAGCCATCACCATATCACCATGTGAGCAACCTTTCCATTGAATTTATCTACAAATTCATGAGTTACCTTATCATTATGTACCTAAAACTTAGTTAATAAGGGATACCAACCTGTAGTTTTGAAGAGGGATTTGCATGCATTGAATTCTAGCAATTCTCTAAGGATTCCATGGATTCAGGGTCATACCTCACTACACCCATCTTCACTATGCACTATAGAAACCTACAGGCATTGAGACATAGTTCTAGAAACTCAACAATTATTAGAGGAAGGGGTTTCCAAGGATCATATGAGACTGATAGATAATCATTGGTTTATAGACTCAATTTTAAATCCTATTGCTGATTCAAAATGAGTCACAAAATTTGGGATAGGTTTGTAGGGTCCTCGAATCATGATGATGTCAATCATGCCATGGTTACTGATGATGATTAATAGGTACAAGGATGAGTGGTGAAGATGTGGAAATGGTGCATTCATGATGAAAAGGAATGGATTAAAACATGGATGGACAATTTGTAAATATGCTTTTGAGAAACCGTAGGTTTGGAAAGCTTAACAAAAATAATTAATTTGCATCAATTTCCCATACCTTTAAATGGATTAGAAATGTGCAAAGTATTCTCACCTTAGGTTACCTTGTGATGATTATTTGAAGGGGTGCTTATAGGAGTTGCGATGCGAATTACCTTATTGGAGCTTTAAACCATGTGGACAGTAACCATACCAAATATGTTGGACTATTACTAATGGAAAGAATTCAATCTTTCATTGAGTAAGGTCTATCTCCATGACTTGATCCTAGGAACCTTTTGGACTATTGTGAATCTTATAGTTGTTGTGAATAAACTTATGTAGGATCATGAAAAAAGGAAAGAGAAAATTTCATGTGTTTCAGTTCCTGATATACAAATATTGTACTTGCTATACAAATCCTATAACTTAAGGAACATGAGTCATCAAAAGACTAAATGATCTGCAACTCAAGGACTGCTAATGTAATCATACAACTCTAGAGGTTGAAAACTTTAAACCTTATTCTTAAAAACTCTAAAAATTGATACCTCTAAAGGTGAAAGATGCAAACTAGAATCAAAGACTCATATACGTAAGTTTACTCTGTTAAGAATGCATTTGGAACTTATGGTATAGAAACTTTAAGTATTGCTTCTTGGAATAGGATCCATGTTGATGTTGAGTGGAGAAATATGAGTTAGTTTTCTCTTGTTGGATGTTGCATTGCAACCGGAACTCCTTCCAACTGATGGACAATACCAAAATCCACTTCACAGTTGTTCTAGTACCCCTTTAAGGGCCCAATACCCAGAAGAGAAATAATGTGGCAAGTTTTGTCCACTGGCCAAAATAATTGCATCAGTGAAAATACTGAATGTTGAGGTTGTCCCTGAGGTGTTATGAAGATATGAAATGAAGGGAACTTATGAAAATATATGAGAATGTTGATATGGAAATATGCAATATGATAATAAAATTGGATGATGAAACAAAATAGAACATTCTTGACATACCACTAATTTTTCAAATGGGTGGTGGTAGAGATGGCTACCTCAAGTTTTGGACTAATCATCCTGCAATATATTGCAGCAGCCTGCTACAATCATAAATGAATTCCCCGCTTTTCATTCCCCTTTTATTTGAAAACTGTCTAAAATTTGAGAACTGCAACCTGTTTTCAATACCATAAAATCATACAATATTCATCCATAATCCAATCCTCAATACAAGTTAGTCCACATGAATAATTTTTCTTGTAGTTGAACATGGAGAAACATCGTTGGATTACTGAACATTAATGGATGTCTCTAACCAACATGAGACTACCCATCAATAATGAAAATGAGCATCAAGGTACCTTAGTGCATTATGAGAAGTATAAATAGATGTGTTACAATCGAGTCACCTACAGAATCTGATAGTTAAGAGATATTAATGTATTCCCATTATTGTTAGTGAGGAAACATGCCATTGATGTATGCAATCCCCAAGGCACTATAAGATAATCTCTAAGCTTGACCCTAGATAAGGATTTGATGTCAATGGGGAAAGACTTATTAGAAGGAGGGGCTTAAGGAATCCCCCATCATCTAACTAGAACATAAAACAAGATGATTTGAAGAACAAAAAATTGAACCAACAACATGATGCATAATTTATTATGAGCTTTGTTGGTTAGAAACCTGGTTTTCATGCAAAACTTGTGTCCAACTGTGCTAGGATCCTAGTTTTCATAGTTGGACCTATTTTTATATTTACTATTTAATTAATTAATTATTCTATACTAATCTACCCTACTTGAAAAAAGAAATTATTTTCTCAAGTGTAGGAGTATTTCCAATGCATCCATTCACATAGAAAGATCTCAATTAAACTCATATCCAAATCCAAAAGTGTACCTTAATTAATACTAGGCTATGAGATGTCAACTAATCTAGTGGAGATGGTGCCAAGAAGTGTTGAAGAGTGGAGTGGTATTGTGTCCTGATAAATGTTTGGTATCAAGTCTCAATGTAGACTTTGTTTTCTTGGCTCTCTTATTTGGTTGGCATGTCATGAAATTCTTTAGAATTATGCTCATCAAATTCTTGATTGCATAAGGGATCTGGATTTAGTAACAAAGATGCAAGGAATTCTTCAATATCTAGATCTGGTGTTTATTCTTCATCTAATGTTGTCCATGACTCTTTGATATCTTCTTCTTGTTGATAAGGATAACTAGGAGAAAGTTCTAAGTCATCAGCTTGTGGATTCTATTCATGGATTCTTTGGTCCTCTACTTCTTCTTGAGATGCAGACTCCTCCTTAGTTACAATTTTGAACGTTGGACAAGAATTTAATAAGATCCTTGTGGTGGCATGCCCTCCTCTACTCATCAAATTCTTGAGCATTTTTAACTTCTTATTGGTCTAGAGCTCCTACTCACAAATGGATTAGTACATGGGGGTTCTTACAAGACCAAAAACTTAAAAAAAAAATCTTATTGAAAAAATGAAAAGAAATTAACTGCAAAAATGAAAACACACTCAAAGAAATCTCAATCAAACTTTAGAAATGATCATATACTCAAAGCGCCACCATGTTACTAGGATCATGTTGTCACCAAGTTATCATTTAAGATAGGCCAGGCTTATCTTCTTTTCATTAATCAATGTTTTAATAAAAGGAAATTGAGAAAACAAATTGTATCGACATGACAAGGGCTCAGATATACTCACTAAAGTGAATGTGTCGGGCTATTACACCACACAAATTCTATAGTGAGGTCATCTTTATGTCTTATTGTTTCTCCTCCTTTAAGTCGTAAATGTTGGAACAATAAAAATCATATGCATGAATAAGAAGAGAGAAATAAAAAGACCTAAATACTCTAATCTCTTTAGTATCACCCTAACAACAATGCCAAAAATGTCGGTCAATTTATATACATAAATTATAGACATTAAATTATCAACCAGGGTGTTCGCAAACTTACGAGATGCAAGAAAATATATGCAAGATTAGAGCCTGTTCTAATCTATTCTAACAAGTAACGCTGGTGTTAACACTTGGTTAGCACCAGTGCTAAATTTTGAAGATCTTTTGCAGATGTGTTAGCACTATTTTGAGCCAAATAGTTTGGCAGGGGGGTAGGTCGATGGAAGGAGGAACAAGGTCTGATATTTTCTAATCATAGGACCTTTAAGGACGTAAATAAGGTTCCGCAAGTTATACGGTGGTTATGAATGACGTAAATCAGAGTAGATCAGCGGCTGAGGATGGATTTCACTGAGAAAAGATGCAAGGTTTGTAAAGGTTGTGGAGGGTTGTGAAATTCGTTATTTCCTTCAGATTTCAATGGTCGAGATCTAAATATGTTGATGATCCACAGTGAAAGTGGATTTCGCGACGGCAACTTGCACGCAAGATAAGCCATGTCAGGACCGCGGAATCTTGTAGGATCCACACAATTGAATGACCATGATCTTGAGCAGGCCAAATCTATGGATGAAATATACTTCGCATCCCAGACATGCACAGAATTTATCAGGAGGAGGCGCTGTGAAATTTTGGTAGAACCCGTACCTCTGGACAATAGAGATTTGGCAGAGAGCTGATCAACGTCTAAATTTTATTTCGCGAAGGGAAAGTGCACGAAGCTTAGCAAGAGGGGGCATTGTGAAATATTGTAGACCCTATTTTTTTGGACGACGAAGATCATGGCATTGATTGGATCTATGGTCTTGATTGATTTCTCGATGGAAATATTGTTGAGCTAAATATATCACTACAAATAGCCTTCATAAAATGTCAACCCAGAGACGTAACCTTTGAGGCACAAGCACTGTATGTGCATGATTAGGGCCTATCCTAATCTGATCTACTCTAAGCTGATTTACTCTAATCTAGAGATTATTCGAAATGCTTAATACTAAGATTCCTAATCTATTAATCATCGAACTCATTTAAATTTAAAATCCTAATGCTGACTAAATACTCTCACATCTAAGATCTATAAAACATTCAAATTCAAGTTCTATCTTAATTGCAGAAATGAAAATACCTTTCAAGATAACTTCAAAATAATTCTAATACTAAAGCATAAACCAATGAGAACCATTTGTTTTGACACAATTCAAAAAATAGACTAAATAAGCAGAAAACTACATATTGACACATAAAACAGAATAAGTGACATAAAGTGAACTAGGAAATTGATGCATTGTTTAATACCTCAAAGCTCTTATTAAATTAATGAATTTCCTTTTAAGAAGTTTGATATTAGCATAGAGCTCACTTGTTCACCCCAATCTTTAAAATGAGTTACTTCTATAATTGAAAGTATTCTAAATTAACTTGCATTTTAAAACTACAACAAAATAAATGTAATTTGCATAGGATCCTATTACTAAAATCTAAAGCTATATTCTAAAATCAAATCTTGCAGAAAGACAAAATTGAATTAACGTAAAGCTTAAACTATGATAAAATGAATGAAATCTACAGATTCTATAATTTAGAAGAAAATACAACTACGCCTATTTCATTTGGAAATCCAATTTTATAGAAGCAATGTATGACTTAAAATAGAATTTAAAGCTACAACAAAACAAATCAAATCTATAAAAGTAAGAATTCAAAACAATGCTTTTAAATCAATCTATCCTAACATCCGAGCTCGGTTGTAGACTAGCGATTTTTGTGCACATTATTCCAACAACAATCAAGCAATGAGTAATAGATTCCAGGCATATACAAATATGGTTTCTAAAGTTGCTTGAATAAATACAATTCTTACTTCTAATGAAAATAGAAAACAATTAGTTAATCGACCTATCCTATACAAAAACTTAAAGTTACAGGGGAAGGGCTTATGGTCTTCTTGGTGGATCCTTGCCAAGAAAGCCACAAGTCCTTAAATGACTTGCAGACTAAACTCGAAGCTACAACCATGCTTCTAAAATGGAGAGAACATTAACAATAGGGAACAAATCAGATTGCAGACTAAAGAAAAATATGTGTCATTACTTAAAATAATAAGGATAACATTGTATGAGTCGACCTCTGTTCAATTCAGAAAAACCAACACTTAAGCAGTGCAATTGATCTTATCTATTATCCATTCTCTATGTATATCCCTTACATTTTCGATCCATGGATTTTTATAGCTTGGGAACTAAGATAACCAATTCCAATTTCTTAGTAATAGATCCTATCTTCTATTTAATATTACAACCGTTTACAGAAGGAAATTGATTCCTTCAATTAATGAGAAAATTCTCATGCTCGAAAGATGCTTTGGTTTGTTACCTAATAACAGATCTTCATCTCTATGGCACGTAGTGCCTAGAGATGAAGACCTCATTGATTATTTGTGAGTCATCAACGAGAATTGAGTTGGATGGACTTGGTCTTGTTTGAACAAGCTAGCAACATCTGAAGTATAGACAATCTTCATGATATTTGATATGCCTAGAGATTAAGATCTCATTGATTATTTGTGAGTCGTCAACAAGAATTGAGTTGGATGGAATTGGTCTTGTTTGAACGAGCTGGCAACATCTGAAGTATAGACAATCTTCATGATATTTGATATGCTGCTAAAATCAAAGTATGCTGCAGAATCTAGTATAATTAGTCACGAATCCTTTAAGAATTATATTTAATCATTAAATCAAAGGAAATCAAAGGGTTTTAATGAATTATCATACATTACTATACTTGGGTATTTGGGTAGATATGTGAAAATATAGAAGGATTTATGGAGTCAAAGGATCAAATGAAGAGATCAAAAGTGGATTTGAAGGATGCAAAGAGATGCAAAGAGTGTCAATTTGGCGAGCCAACACTCTCCCACGCCTGTGTATTTGCATGTACTCATGCAAACATGCCTTTTTTTCATAAATTCAAAAATTTCAAAACTGATTTCCAATCCTTTTGACAAAACTTAGGATGTACTGATAATGATATCCAATTCTTCACTGGCCTGTTCTCTGGAAAGCTGCTTCTCTCTCATGCCTATTTATTTGCATGTCCCCATGCAAACATACCTATTAGAAGCTTCAAAATTTCAAAACTGAGTTTCAATACCATTGACAGGGCTTATGCTGCATTGACCATGATGTTCAGTTTTCTACCGGTTGGATTTGATCGCTCCTTCAATTTCTTCTTTAACAGACTGATATGTGATAAGTGCTTAGAGGCCTAAAATCTCCAATTCCTCACTAATTTATTAAGGTGTTTTGTGTCCACAACTGCTTTATCACGCTTTCCCTTCAATTTATTATTCTTCTGTAGGAGCTTAAGACTATAATTTCTCCATTGCTCATTACATTTCTTAGATTCTGCAATCAATAGGTCTTTTTCCTATTGGGCTTGTTCATATGACTTGAATACTTATTTAAGCTTCTTAATCTTCTTATTTTTCTTCTGCAGCTGAGAAATTATAGAAGGTATAGTTGAAGTGGCATAAACTTTAGGTATATGTTCACCACATGGTTCTTGTTTAGGTGAATTATCGTCAGGAGACCCATAGTCAAACTGTTGAGGGTTAAACAGTTCAAGATTATATTCCACATGGCTATATTTTGAAACAGGAGGATTTTCATGCAGATAAGGATTTACAGGTTCAGAACCAAAATAAGGAAGAATAAAAATTGGAATGTTCACCATATACAAAATCAAATTTCTGAGGAGACGATGGAGGAAGTGGACTTGGAGTATTCTTTTGTTTTTTCTTCTCAGGGAGATCTGGCTTTGACTTAGGGGATTCTTCTAAATAAATTAAAATAGATGGTTGTACATTGAGGGCTGGATTAGAGGGTTTAACAAGCTGTTTTGTCATACTTCTGGTGGTTCGCCACGACATTGTGGATTCTGCAACATTGGGGCTTTTCGGCTGAAGTCGTTTCCTTTTGGATTTTCGTAATACATAGGCAAAAAGATCAATTAGGGGTGGTTCTAGCTCTGGGTTAGGAATGAGTTCTAATTTACGACCTTCAATCTGAGGAGAAACTTGATGGAGAATGAGGGCTTTCAGATGAAGGGAGACCCCAAACTTTGCCCACAAAATTATCCCAGGTATCCTTACGAACATGCAATTCATCTTCAATAAGAATCTTAATCAAACCATGATGGTAGAGACTATTGTAAGGATTTCCAGATTACTTTTGAACCCGTCTTGACATCTTAGCTAGACTTTTGAGCAGAAAATATGGGAAATTCATTTCCAATTCAACTTCAAAATGCAAAAGTAGGCGGACATGGTAATTCAGAGTGGTGACATACCTCCCTTCACAAGTCAAATATTTATGTAATACATATAGAACATTGCGCCATTAATCCTACATCCAATCTTGAGGAAAACCCTTCTTCCAACTTGCAGACTGATGCTCCTCCTTTAAAAGCATGGTTCAAACTTCACGCTCTATGGGTTTATTTTTAACCAATGCTCCCCACGACAAGGTAGACCAGTAGCATGAGCAATTGTTTTATCATACACTGTCATAATAAAGTTTCCAATGTGCACTACCTTCCCATCAAATCCGTATGCGAAATACAACGTGATTTTGTTGTCATACCCCTTAAATTTTTGGAAGAATTGGTACCGGTTTCCTTCAAATTTTTCCTTGCATGCATTAAATTCAGGAAAACCTTCCAACATAGAAACAAAACTTGGCTCATGGCGTCCGGCTCCCTTCCACCCCATAATTTTCTCTGAGGCTATATTTTCGATAGGAAACAGAGGATGAAATAGAAAATGGGAAAATGATGAAGGTTATTAGATAGACGTATAATAGGTCTCAATAGAGTTTCTTGAGGCTTCTAATTCTTTGGATGTAATGATAATTCATAAGCTCATACTTCATGATCATTCAAATGCATGCCATATAAAAGTTTATGAAGATATTGAACTGCCGGTGCAATGATGAATTGTTGTGCTATGAAAACACAAAAGAATGAATCGAGTGTTGCATGGATAGAGGAAACGTAATCATATATTTTTAAGGTGATAAGATATTCATCTCTAGGCACTACGTGCCATAGAGATGAAGATCTATTTATAAGGATGGTTGTAGAATGATGACAAATGGAGGTAGGGTAAAAAGGATGTATTTTCGGAAAGGTAAAAAGAAATAGGCTTAACAACTAGATAGGTATAATTCATAATGAAATTTCCTTAGATTTAATGAAATAAATAAACCCAAAGAAAGGATTGTTACCTTAGATCAATTTTACCTTACATGACCAAGTTCTTCAGAGAATCTTTGGGCTATCAGGAGTTTCTGCTGCATGTTGTAGTTATTGTGACAGAATGGAATTTCTGTGACAAGATGCTCTTGCTTTCCTCCAAATATTGTGTTGCTACAAAACTGAGAATGTTTCTTCTAATAGGCTGTAAAATATGCTGAATGTTACTGGATTTCTGTATAAAATAGAGGAATAGACTGCTCTGTACCCAAAATAAAAGCTACAACTTCTGAAAACTATCCATGATTACAGAGTAAAGAACTGCAAGGTCTTCATCCACATCCTTTTCTTTGTGCAAATCTACCTATGTGAATAAATTTTGTTTGTTTAGAAAATAGGTAGGAAACATTGGATTACCAACCAATAATGAGAGTTGTTAACCAATGCGAGATATTCCACCTTTAATGTTAATGGAAATCAAGGAACTTGGCACATCCTAGAAGTCATGAATGGGTTTGTTGGAGTTGAATGAACTGTAGAATTCACTTGCCAAGAAACATTAATGTATTTCCTTAGCACATGACAAGGATGCCTTCCATTGAGGCATGCATGCTCTAGGGTACCTAAAAATGTCTCAATTTTCAGACCCAAAAAATGTTTTGGAGTCGATGGGTTGAAACTTGCTAGAAGGAGAGCCTTAATAAATCTCCCATCATCCAGCTGAGCACATAACTACAAATGATTTTGCAAATATGAAGTAGACATCACCAACAAGATTTATTATGGATCTTAGCCAGCCAGTCACCTAGTTTTCTAACTAGACCCTTGCGAGACTGTGCCAGACAACTGGTTTTCACAGTAAAGCTTATTTTTCTCTTTACTTTTTTTTTATCTTTATTTTATTTTTTTATTTCCTACGCTACCCTATTCTACAGGAAGTAGAAATAGTCTTTCAAGTATATGCATACTTCTAGTGTAACCACCTACGAATCAGGATTTCTAAAACATTCGTGTTCACATAACGTACATGAAAAAATACCTAGACATGAAGAACCAGCTTCTCATATGATCTGGATTTCAAAAGTTGCTGAAAAGTAAAAGGCTGGAGTTGGAAAACTGATTCAGTTCATGACTTAATAGATTCTTGACTTGCTTGGATTCCTTCTTTAGTATTATTTATTTCCAAGCCAAGTTAATTTTCTTCCTCTGGTACAAGCAAAGCAAGAAATTTTGCAATTTCAGGTTCTAATTGTTGTTATTCCTCAGTTACTACCCACGATTCTTGGGCTCCTTCACCAAATGAGGAAGGAGAGATGAATAGGTCTAGATCTTCATGCTGAGGATACGTATTGATTCGCTTCCCATTTTGGAAGATGAATTATTCTTCAGATATGGACCTGATACTGCAACAAGGATTGAAGAAGCTCCTTGTGGTAATAATCCCATCTCTACTCAACAAATTTTTGAACATCCTTAAGACTGGTATTAGTTCAAATGTCTTGCTTCATAGATGGGTTAGTAACAAGGTTCTTACAACACCCCAATGGATTTTTTTTAAAGTTCAAATTTTAAAGCTAAAATTAAACTATTTGCAGAAAAACTGTTTATGCAGAAAATCAAATCCAAGCATTATAAAAAATTGTAAATATCTCAAAAGCAAAGAAACTAAGTTGGAATTAAGTGTTATGGGTGCAAATTGGATTAATATTTATGCAATCAAAAACTAATATTGAAATGAAAGTAGTCCAACTCTACACCATAAACTAAAAACGTTCCTACTTGAAAGAATTCTTACTTTTACTGAAGAAAAAACACTCTTGCATACTATTGAAAGGAAAAACACACTTGCCTCAAAAGTAACTGTAGGAAAGGAAACTACATAGATTTCAAAAATATAAAAACATATATTACTGAAACTAAACTATGTGAGAGTAAACTATCTATATTTGCAGAAAGGGAAACATACTCTAAAGAAATCAAACTTTGCATCAAACAAAGTTATGCGGAAAAGGGAAACAAGGCTTTGGGGCACACCACTATAGTGGATGCGCAGATTCTTACCTCTCGTCTTACCATTCTCCCCTCCCCCTTGTTGTGTAATGTAAAAGTAGCCTATCTACCTAGACTCCAACCCCTTTAGCACCTCCCCGGCAACGACACCAAAATGTTGAGCTAAATATATCACTACAAATAGCCTTCATAAAATGTCAACCCAGGGAGGTAACCTTTGAGGCACAAGCATTGTATGTGCAAGATTAGGGCCTATCCTAATCTAATATACTCTAAGCTAATTTACTCTAATCTAGAGATTATTCAAAATTCTTAATACTAAGACTCATAATCTATTAATCATGAAATTCATTTATATTTAAAATCTCAATACTGACTAAATACTCTCACATCTAATATCTACAAAACATTCAAATTCAAGTTCTATCGCAATTGCAAAAATGAAAATACCTTTCAAGCTAACTTCAAAATAATTCTAATACTAAAGCATAAACCAATGAGAACCATTTGTTCTGACACAATTCAGAAGCTAGACTAAATAAGCAGAAAACTACATATTGACACAGAAAACAGAATAGGTGACAGAAATTGAACTAGGAAATTAATGTATTGTTTAATACCTCAAAGCTCTTATTAAATTAATGAATTGCCTTTAAAGAAGTTTGATATTATCATAGAGCTCACTTGTTCACCCCAATCTTTAAAATGAGTTACTTATATAATTGAAATTATTCTAAATTAACTTGCATTTTAAAACTACAACAAAATAAATGTAATTTGCAGAGGATCCTATTACTAAAATCTAAAGCTATATTCTAAAATCAAATCTTGCAGAAAGACAAAACTGAATTAACTTAAAGCTTAAACTATGATAAAATGAATGAAATCTACAGATTCTATAATTTAAAAGAAAATACAACTAAGTCTATTTCATTTGGAAACCCAATTTTACAGAAGCAATGTATGGCTTAAACTAGAATTTAAAGCTACAACATAACAAATCAAATCTATAAAACTAAGAATTTAAAACAATTCTTTTAAATCAATCTATCCTAAAATCCGAGCTCGATTCTAGACTAGCAAATGCTGTGCACATTATTCCAACAACAATCAAGCAATGAGTAATAGATTCCAGGCATATACAAATCTGGTTTCTAAAGTTGCTTGACTACATACAATTCTTACTTCTAATGAAAACAAAAAACAATTAGTTAATCCACCTATCCTATATATAAACTTAAAGTTACAAGGGAAGGGCTTATTGTCTTCTTGGTGGATCCTTGCCAAGAAAGCCACAAGTCCTTAAACGACTTGCAGACTAAACTCTACGCTACAGCCATGCTTCTAAAATGAAGAGAACATTAACAACATGAAACAAATAAGATTGCAGACTAAAGAAACATATGTATCATTACTTAGAATAATAAGGATAACATTGTATGAGGCGACCTCTGTTCAATTCAGAAAAACCAACACTTAAGAAACACAATTGTTCTGATCCATTATCCATTCTCTATGTATATCCCTTACATTTTCGATCCATGGATTTTTATAGCTTAGGAACTAACATAACCAATTCTGATTTCTTAGTAACAGATCCAATCTTCTATTTAATATTACAATCGTTTACATAAGGCAATCGATTCCTTCAATTAATGAGCAACTTCTCATGCTCGAAAGATGCTTTGGTTTGTTATCTAATAACAGGTCTTCATATCTATGGCACGTAGTGCCTAGAGATGAAGATCTCATTGATTATTTGTGAGTCATCAACGAGAATTGAGCTGGATGGACTTGGTCTTGTTTGAACGAGCTTGCAACATCTTAAGTATAGACAATCTTCATGATATTTGATATGCTGCTGAAATCGAAGTATGATGTAGAATCTAGTATAATTAGTCATGAATCTTTAAGAATTATATTTAATCATTAAATCAAAGGAAATCAAAGGGTTTTAATGAATTATCATACCTTACTATACGTGCTGGGTATTTGGGTAGATATGTGAAAATATAGAGGGATTTATGGGGTAAAAGGATCAAATGAAGAGATCAAAAGTGGATTTGGAGGATGCAAAGAGATGCAAAGAGTGTCAATTTGGCGAGCCAGCAAATATGTGTGAAGGTTAACAAGACAAGGGATTGCGAAATTGCATAAGGGCCGCATCATGGGACAGTTGAGATTTTGTAATGTTCCATTTTTTATAAATAGGGAATTGACCGAGGACCTTTAATATTGGGAGCACATTAGGACAATTATTCAGTCATCGGTATAGTAAAGAGGGCCATCGGAGTTATTATCATGAAGCATGCGGAGCATGCAGGCTTTATTTCTTTAGTATTAAAGTCAACTTGAAATTAGAATTGCATGCAGGCAAAAGTGAGCATAAACCCTAAAAGTGCACAAGGATCTATTTAAGAAGGGTTATGGGACTAAAGGAGATATCTATGATTATTGTTGATTGATTTTGGAACTTTGAGCAGCAGCACCGTGTGCAAATGAGGAAGTTGGGGTTGAAGATGGCGTCTTTGGCTAGCGAGGGTTCAGTACTGAGATATCTGATTTGCAGGTTCATGTTTTGCAGCTGGGGATTTAGTTGGATACCCCAAATTATTCACTAGGTATCTGATTTCTATTTTAGCTCCCACATGTAAACTTCTTCTTCTTCAGTAGGGTCATTCCATTGCATTGTGTGGTTCCCAGTTCCCCATTTTCTCATTCTGAGGAGCTATTGGCAGATCAGAGAGATTTGAGGGTGTGAGCACCAAACTGCCAGTTCAATTCACTAGGGAACTTAGAGAGGCCAAATCTTCCGCATGCTCTAGCCATTCTCTTTAGGAGGGGAATACCATCATCTCTGCAAAGTTTCGAGGATGTCTGACCTCTCCTCCTACAAAAACGTCACCTTCAGTCTGGAGGGTGTTTACGGTACAACGGGGTGGTAACACCAGAGGAAAGAAGCACTACTAGCCCACCCATCCAGATATTTATGCATACAGCTATCTCTGGAGTCATTATCAGCCAGGATATCAGTGGTAAGTGTTAATTTCTCTCTGCAAACCCTAGCCCTAATTCAGCTACATTTTAGGGAATTTTTGCATGCACAATTATTTTGTATCTTTGTATAATATTGCGTGTGTGAGTGAGCACTACAATAGAACATTAGAGAATATCAGTATTTGGGATATTACAGTGGTATCCGAGCATGATCCTTTCCAACTTTAGGCACAAAAAAATTGAATAAAAGTGCATGCTGATGCATGCTTGCACATGCAAATGCATGTCAGTGATGTTGGTGAAGTGTATGTCAGAAAAAAGGTTTTTCTTTGCCAGCTTGTGAGAACATTAAGACAATGAGAAGGATCTTGACTGGAAATTTGTAGAGGTTAGCAGTACTTCAACACTTGCCTCGAGATTAGGAGTATCAAGCCTTGGGTGATGAGGTATGTGCAGCATTGTCCTTTCAAGATTATTACACCATCAAGTTCAAGAGCCAGCCCAAGGATTTGGATGAGGATCTCCTTAAAGGCATAGTTGGGGGAGGGAAGAAAGATGAGCATGAAGTACAAGTTGTTGGTGAGCTTCATTTGGAGTTAACAGTACATGATGAGGATGTGCATGAGGAGATAGCATTAGAGCCATCTTGTGAGTTTAGCGACACAAGCACGTTTTCTAGTCAGACTGTGGACAAGCCGTGTGATGAGTTGGAGTTGGTACACTCCTCATCACCTATAGCAGGAATCCAAACAGTTATGCCAGGAGAAATACATGAGGTGCAAGGCAATGAGCACAGTAGTCGAGACAATGAGAAGCCACACATGGAGGTTAGGGAGAGTTTATACATGCATGAGATAGAGCTTCCAGATGATAGTCACCGAAAGAATATTGAATGAGTTAAAGAAATCATTCTAGCGATGAAAGAGAGGACCAAGATACTTCGAAACATGATAGTACAACGAGATGTTGAGCCTACAGTTCTTCAAGTTGTATGTACCGAGTCAGCGGTCATGCTTTCTAGTATTGAAAAGTAGTTGGATTACTTGATGGGGTAGCAGAAGAAACATACTATTGCATTTCAAAGCAGTCCTCTTCAAGAGTACATAGATAAGGCTTGCAGTAGCTTGAGTCCAAATTTGCATAATGGCGAATGGTTTTTACAGGTTGGACAGGATTGAGAAATTGGGCAGTAGTATATGAGCATTCTAATTGTCACGTCCCCATCCCTCCGACCGGCGAAGAGGACGCGACCATGGCGTTAACCATCCGGGCTAAGAGCCCCATGAACATGTGAATTTATAAAAATGCTGAAAACATAATGCTGAAGACAAGATGCATGGAAGTAGAACATGCACCAATGCAATTGTTTATCATACACAGCTACAATTATCTATCAGACACAGCGGAATCAACATACATTCATACAAGCATTCACTCAACATGTTCATCACATTCATTAACAGAAAATATGGTTGCAAGAGTAAAAATGGACAAGATCACTTATCTTATGAAGAACTCGTTCCGCAACCAGCTACGTCGTTGCAACGTTCCACCCAACCATAGGCCAGCGTGCTCCTCAATCTCTCAGCAATGCTGTCACCCCCGAGCTGGGCATGATTCTCCAAGGAATAAGGGGACAAGCAGGCTTACACATAGCCAAGCATACACAAAACAAAGCCAAGCCAACACAGTTGGGTTTATCAGGACATCAAGGAGTTGGGAAAGGTTAAATGCTAAGCTGGTGAGCCCATTATAGAGCTAGGAACACCTACACCAGAACTACCCTGGCTTCTAAGACACCCACACACACCCAACACAAGGAATTAGTTCCTTCTCTGCTACACAGTCCCTCAGAACCTGCATTCCATTCCAGTGCTATTCAGGGGTTGTGGAGAAGAAAGCCAGCCCTCTAGCTCTGTTTGTGTGGTTTCCAACCACCAGGTTTATCAAGCAAACCAAGCCCCCATCCCTGCTCCCAACACAGTTTGAAGACCAACCATTGCACGCATGCAACTACTCAGCAATTATAGCTTAACAGGGAAAACGACTCCCAAGCGAATTACACAGTCCCAAACGTATCAGTGAATGTGGGGAAAACAACAGTCCCAAAATGTAATCAGTGAGCACAGCTCACAACATGGGGAAAATGGCTCCAAACAGTCTGTGCGTGAGGAAAACTTGCACCAGACCCCCAAATATAAAGAAGACCACAACAATCACCACGTAAGGGAGACAGCAGTCCGTCCTGGACAACTAAGCAAGCGGAAAATACTTATACAGGCTGCATTGGGGAAGAAACTACATACTCTCAGCCTGTGCGTGAAGGAAACTTGCACTAGATCCCCAAAATACAGAGGGGAAAACATACCCGATTCCACTCTGTGGAAAAACGTGAATGACCACCGATAAGTGGCTCCCCTCCTGGCTGCATGGGATCCAGTAGAACAACTGCCTGTGCGTGAGGATGAACAAGACCTCTTCTCTTGCGTGAGGATGAACAGACAACAGAGAGGATGCGAAAACGAAAGTGCGTGAGTGTTTCAGCACCCGGTGTGGAGAGAATGCAGTTGTGAGTTTTTGCTAGAGTGACCGTGGTGGTTTTCTTTCCATCGTGAGGTCAACCACGCTGGTGGTGGAGTGTGCGTGTGGGCAAGGATTGACAGTCTTGCCACACTCCCCTCTCAGCCATAACTGCCCCAGCTAACAGCAACAGTTATTAATTGTGGTGGTTGGAGTAAAACAAGGAGAGATGACACATGCCTTTTCCCCCCCATTGGCCAAGGTTTGACATTCCCCCACCCTTATCCTTGTGAAAATCATGCCCCTTCTCAATTTAGTTGTTGCGATCGTAGCTGGTCGAGTTCATTTTAATTAAAGATGCATATTTACATGATGACAAACTCAATATCTATGCTGCATGCCCCGATATACCATCGGCGACAATTTAAATCTGAAACATAGTATAACCAATTAATGGTGGGGCCTTGGCCTTTAGCTCCGCACCATGATCATTACAATATATACGTCATGTACATTTAATGCAACGGGGTCAAAACCGGGGTGTTACATTCCCCTCCCCCTTCAATAGCACTGTCCTCAGTGCTTTACAAAATTGAACAAAAATGGGTGCCAATCGCATGGCATCCTCCAGCTCCCATGTAGCCTCTTCAGGTCTGTAGTGCTCCCATTGCACCTTTACCTACCCTATGGCCCAGTTCTGGAGCATTGTGACCTTCTTGTCGAGGATGCACATTGGCTCGATTTGGAACTCTCCCTCGGGTTCCACCTGAATCACATCCCAATTTATCACATGGTCAGGATCATGTACATATCTCTTAAGCAAAGAAACATGAAAAACATTATGAGCTCTAGTGCTAGCAGGCAATGCAAGTCTATATGAAACTGGCCCTATGCTTTCAAGCACTTCAAACAGCCCACAATATCTTGGTGACAACTTGGCCCAACTTCCAAGCTTCAAGGAACTCTTCCTTTCCCTCACTCTGAGGTAAACATGATCCCCAACACTGAACTCCCTATTCACCCTATGCTTATCTGCATAGCTTTTCTGCCTGTCCTGTGCTGCTTTCAGATTCTGCCTAATCTTTACAACCTCTTGCTCCATTTCCCTGAGCAATTCTGGTCCAAGCACAATCCTGTTCACTGGATTATCCCAAGTCACTGGTGTCCTACACCTTCTTCCATACAAAGCTTCATACAGACTCATCCCAAGGATGCCTGATGTCCATTGTTATAAACAAACTCTACCAAGTGCAAGTAATCTACCCACTTGGTTGGTTTGTCCATTACGTACATGCGAAGCATGTCTTCAAGCACCTGATTAACTCTCTCTGTCTGCCCATTTGTTTGAGGATGGTATGCAGTGCTGAAGTTTAGCTTTGTACCCAAGTCTGCAAACAACCCCTTCCAAAAGTTGGAAGTGAACTTGACATCTCTGTCAGAGACTATTGCCTTCGGAAATCCATGCAATTTGAATATCTCCTTCATGAAGATCATTGCAATGTCATCCGTCTTATGCGTAGACTTAACCAGTATAAAATGTGCTGCCTTAGTCAACTTGTCTACCACAACCATGATGGAATCATGTTGTCTCCAAGTCATCAGCAATCCTGTAATAAAATCCATGGAAATAACTTCCCATTTCCATTCTGGAACTGGCAAAGGCTGCAACAAACCTACTGGATGTTGATGCTCAACCTTTACCTGCTAACATTTCATACACCTCAAAATGTACTCAGCCATATCCCTTTTCATTCCTGGCCAAAAGTACTGCTTTCTGGCTGTAGCAATTGTCTTCTGATATCCTGGGTGACCAAAATACGGAGCTTGATGGATTTCATCCATGACAACTCTCCTCAAATCTACTACATCTGGAATATAAATTCTACCTTTATAAGTGAGAAGTCCATCTTCTTCCAATTTATATCCCTCATACCTCTTCTCAAGACTTTGATGTTGCAATTTGTCTTTTACCTGCTCATACCATTCGTCTCCAGCAGCATGACTAACAATCTGCTGTCTCAAATCTGGTTGGAAAATACTAAGAGATGCCAAATGCATTTCCTGCACCTTCTTGCTGAGTGCATCAGCTACCTTATTTTCCTTTCCCTTTATGTGCTTGATTTCAAAATCAAACTCACATAAAAATTCCAGCCTTGTCTAGCATTCAGAGTAGGCTGATCAAACAAATATTTCAGACCACAATGGTCTGTCCTGAGCTCAAATATCCTACCCATCAAGTAATGCCTCCACATCTTGAGAGCATGTACTATGGCTGTAAGCTCTAGATCATGAGTGGCATAGTTCTTCTCATGCTCCTTCAGCTTTCTTGACTCATAGCATATCACGTGGTTGTCTTGCATAAGGACTCCTCCAAGCCCTTGTCTGCGTGCATCGGTACACACCACAAATTTTTTCTCTGGATCTGTAACCTTCAATACTGGTGCACTGGTGAGAATATTCTTCAACTGCTGGGAACTTTCTTCACACCTTGATGTCCATTCGAACTTCATTCCCTTCTTTTGCAAAGAAGTGATGGCATGTGCAACTTTGGAGAATCCCTCAATGAATCTCCGGTAGTATCCTGCAAGTCCCATAAAAGATCTTACATCTGTCACATTTCTTGGAGTAGGCCAATTCATAATGGCTTCAATATTTTCAGGGTCCACAGATATACCCTCCTCTGAGATAATGTGACCCAAATAATGAATTCTATCTCTATAGAAGTCACACTTGCTCAGTTTTGCATACAACTGATGCTCCCTGAGCAATTTCAATGTCAATCTCAAATGCTCTTCATGCTCTTTCTCGTTCTTAGAATACACAAGAATGTCATCAAGGAAAACAAGAACATACTTGTCCAAATATCTGCTGAAGACACTATTCATAAGGCACATAAATGTAGCTGGTGCATTTGCAAGACCAAATGGTACCACTACAAACTCATAATGCCCATACCTTGTTCTGAAGGTTGTCTTATGAATATCTTCATCCTTGATCCTTACCTGATGGTAACCAGACCTCAAGTCAATCTTGGAAAATACCTTTTCTCCTCTCATTTGATCAAAGAGGTCATCAATCCTAGGCAAAGGATATTTATTCTTCACAGTAACCTTGTTCAACTGTCTGTAATCAATACATAACCTGAGTGTACCATCTTTCTTCTTTACAAATAGAACTGGTGCTCCCCAAGGAGACACACTCGGTCGGATATACTTCTTTTCCAACAACTCTTGCTGTTGCATCTTCAACTCTAGCATCTTCGGTGTACTCATCCTGTAGGGTGCCTTGGACACTGGTGTTTCTCCTGGCACAAGTTTAATAGTGAAATCAATGTCCCTCTTTGGAGGAAGCCCTAGAATCCCATTAGGAAACACATCCCTGAATTCCTGTAACACTTGATAGTCCTCCAACCTAGGAGTTTCATCCTCTGATGTCTCCAAAATATGAGTTGCATACAATAGGCAACCCTTCCTACAGAACTTCTTTAACTGCATTGCTGAAACCTGCCTTACTGAAATCACCTTTGGAATACGTTTCACAACTACTAGGATCCCTTCTTCATTCATGCATTTGAAAGTCTTATTGTAGCAGTCAAGCTTCGCCCTGTGAGCTTCTAACCAATTCATTCCAATGAGAACATCATAGGAACCAAGCGGTAGAACATTCAGATCTACACACGTGACCAATCCATTCATGACCAATGGACATTTCTCTACCATTTCACTAACCTTTCTCTTAGTTCTAGTGGCTAGCTGAACTAACCAAGACTTCCTATGCTTTAATTTCTTAAAAGCACCAACCTCCGCTACTCTAGGAGTAATGTAACTGTGAGTAGAACCAGGGTCAATCAAAATAGAAACAGATTGCTCAACAATCTTACCTGCTACTTCGACCACAGTTGACTGGTGATCTGCTTGGCGATCCTCCAGTGCTGCATAAATCCTAGGAACTGTCCTTGCTACTTGACCCACTGTTTCTGCTTCTTGAATGTTATAAGCTGGCCTTGCACTCTCATTCTAAAGTGGACAATTTCTGCGCATGTGGGGTCCTCCACATTTCCAACATTGAAGTGCCCCTCTATTCTGTTGTGGATCCTTAGACTTTTCTCCTGTCACTCCAACTGGCTTACTCGCAGCTTGGGATGGCTGCTTCTGCTGATTCCTAAAGTTAGAAGGTTTGAAGCCTTTCTTTCTTTGGTCAAACTTCTCATTCTTCTTGTCCTTCCATGCCTTATGGTAATCCGACTTACCTTTGCCTTGCTCATAGAAATACTTAGCCTTCCTTATTGCTTCCTCAAGAGTTCTAGGTTCATAAAACTCAATTCTATCTTTGTATGACTGAGGTAATCCACTCAGAAAACACTGGACCTTCACTTTTTCGTCTCTGATGTACCAGACATACCTTAACAGCTCCAAAAACTTATTTGCATATTCTTCCATGGTCTGCTGTCCCAATCTCAGCTCATGGAATTCCTTGATCTTGTCATCATAATACCTGTCAAAGAGGTATTTCTGCTTGAAATACTTCTTGAACTATTTCCACTTAAGTCTCCTTTCACTGGTCCTCTTTACTTGCTTGAAGTGTTCCCACCAAATGGATGCCCTTCCATTCAGATTGAATATGGCAACTCTTGCCTTCATGTTTCCTGAATAATCATGCACTTGAAAGTACTTTTTTATCCCAAGAAGCCAAGCTTCAGCCTCTTGTCCAGTCTTTACCTCACCATCAAATGTAGGAGGTTTAGCTTTCTTAAATTCATCCCGAGAGCGATCCCTATGGTGTCTCTTTCTTTTTCTTTTACGAGAAGAAGAACTTGAATCCCCACTGGATTCTTCAGAATCAAACGATCCACTAGAAGTCCTTCTCCTTCTCCTAGTGCTACTCTTACTGCCTTCTGGCCTTGCGGTACCTCGTCCAGAGTCTATCTTTCTTCGCAAGTCTGTCAAACTCTGCAACATTGCAGCATTCAACTGATGCTGCTCTTCCTGGGCTTTGATCAAGCTTCTCATGGTGGCTACAACATCTGACGGTGTCTCTTGGAATCTCCTTCCATTAGACTCTATGTCATCATTTCTATTGTGAACATTTTCTCCCATGGCATCTCGGGCATGCTCATAAGAATCCCGAGCATCATATCCGTCATGGGTTCTCATATCTGAACCACCACTTACTTATCAAACTACACTACCTGGAATACTTCCCTTGAAGGTGACTATGATTCTGCAAACGTGTTAGTAACACAACTGTTAGATGCATAACATTGATATAATTCAGAATTACTTACCTTCTCCTGGAAAAATTATAAAATTACAAGTTTTCCCAAAACATAGATTTTTTTTTAATCATTGGTTCTCGCGCAATCTAGCGCATAAATTTGCTGCCTCTTTTCTCATTCTCAGTCCTAAAAATCCACTGAAAAACAACTGAAAATTCCCCTGAAAAACAGTCGAAATCTGCTAGGAAATCCCACTGAAAAACTCAAAATTTCCTTTGCAGAATCGGCTCTCTTTTCAACTGTCAGTCCGACGTATCGGGTCCTTAGTTGACTAAGCTTCCGACACTTCAGCAGTTTGATCTTCATCTTTCATTCAACGCTCATCGGTGGTCCAATCAGCTAAATTTTTTCGACGTTTCAGGTCGATCCTCCTTTGGCTGTCGACGCATCGGTGGACTGATCCTCTAATTTTCTCTGACGTGTCGGCGGTCCAATCCTCTAAAGTTTTCCAACGTTTTCTGTACTTAGAAAATTTTTCTTCTTCCTTCTGCCACTGCATCGGCAACCTCATCCTCTAATTATCGGCAATCGGATCCACTAAGAACTACCATGTCGGCGATCAAATCTTCTATCCTTCGGAAGGATAGTCCATTAGACAGCCACAATGACGGGTAGTGATCCCATTACGGGTTCCGTGAATCATAACTCATCGGCTGTCGGAAGCTCTATCCACTAACTTCATCCGACGTCCTTATACTTAAACAAAATTTTCAAATTTCCTTCTCATCGTCGATCGGATCCACTAACCTTCGGAAGGGTAGTCCATTAGACAGCCGCAACGGCAGATGTTCAATCCACTAATCATCGCCGATGGCCGATGACTCCAAGAATTATAAATTTTTTGAATTTTTCCCTTTCGTCGCTTGATCAGCTCGACTCTATTCTTTTTGTCGACGAAATAGTTCCATCAACAGCCGCAACGGCGGAACATGATCTTCAATCTTCTTCCGATCGGCGGCACAACTTGATTGGTATCGACAGTCTTTTCTTGTCGGCAGGCTAGTGCTCTTGGCTTCCGAAAGGGCGGGCGCACGATCAACTATTTTTCGTCGACAGACATCGAACACTTAGAAATTTTTCTGTGATTTTCCTTCCAAACGTCCTCCGTCGGGTATGCTTCCGCCTAGCTCTTCCGCTATGTCGAAAGTCCTTCCCACTAAGTGTTCCAATGATCCAACTATTCCAACACTTAGACAAATTTTATGGAAGTTTCCTGTCATCAAATTTTGATCTTTGCTGGGCAGAAAGAAGTCCTGCCTCTGTCACTGCATCTACGTGGTCCATTCAGGCCCATGCTACAACATGAGCTCTGATACCATGCTATCACATCCCCATCCCTCCGACCGGCGAAGAGGACGCGACCACGGCGTTAACCATCTGGGCTAAGAGCCCCATGAACATGTGAATTCATAAAAATGCTGAAAACAAAATGTTGAAGACAAGATGCATGGAAGTAGAACATGCACCAATGCAATTGTTTATCATACACAACTACAATGATCTATCAGACACAACGGAATCAACATACATTCATACAAGCATTCACTCAACATGTTCATCACATTCATTAACAGAAAATATGGTTGCAGGAGTAAAAATGGACAAGATCACTTATCTTATGAAGAACTCGTTTCGCAACCAGCTACGTCGCTGCAACATTCCACCCAACCATAGGCCAACATGCTCCTCAATCTCTCAGCAACGCTGCCACCCCCGAGCTGGGCATGATTCTCCAAGGAATAAGGGAACAAGTAGGCTTACACATAGCCAAGGATACACAAAACACAGCCAAGCCAACACAGTTGGGTTTATCAGGCCATCAAAGAGTTGGGAAAGGCTAAATGCTAAGCTGGTGAGCCCATTACAGAGCTAGGAACACCTACACCAGAACTACCCTGGCTTCTAATACACCCACACACACCCAACACAAGGAATCAGTCCCTTCTCTGCTACACAGTCCCTCAGGCCCTGCATTCCCTTCTAGTTCTATTCAGGGGTTGTGGAGAAGAAAGCCAGCCCTCTAGCTCTGTCTGTGTGGTTTCTAGCCACCAGGTTTATCAAGCAAACCAAGCCCCCATCCCTGCTCCCAACACAGTCCGAAGACCAACCATTGCACGCATGCAACTACTCAGCAATTACAGCTTAACAAGGAAAATGACTCCCAAGTGAATTACACAGTCCCAAACATATCAGTGAACGTGGGGAAAACAATATTCCCAAAACGTAATCAGTGAGCACAGCTCACAACATGGGGAAAATGGCTCCAAATAGTCTGTGTGTGAGGAAAACTTGCACCAGACCCCCAAATATAAAGAAGACCACAACAATCACCACGTAAGGGAGACAACAGTCCGTCCTGGACAACTAAGCAAGTGGAAAATACTTATACAGGCCGCACTGGGGAAGAAACTACATACTCTCAGCCTGTGCGTGAAGGAAACTTGCACTAGATCCCCAAAATACAAAGGGGAAAACATACCCGATTCCACTCTGTGGAAAAACGTGAATGACCACCGATAAGCGGCTCCCCTCCTGGCTGCGTGGGATCCAGTAGAACAACTGCCCGTGCGTGAGGATGAACAAAACCTTTGCTCCTACGTGAGGATGAATAGACAACAGAGAGGATGTGAAAACGAAAGTGCGTGAGTGTTTCAGCACCCGGCGTGGAGAGAATGCAGTCGTGAGTTTTTGCTGGAGTGACCGCGGTGGTTTGCTTTCCATCGTGAGGTCAACCACGCTGGTGGTGGAGTGTGTGTGTGGGCAAGGACTGACAGTCCTGCCACACTCCCCTCTCAGCCATCACTACCCCAGCTAACAGCAGCAGTTATTAATTGTGGTGGTTGTTGGAGCAGGGTCCACAGCTACAGAAGAAGCTGCTATTTTAGCGGATAGATAAGTTTTGGCAGACAGAAGATAAGATAGAGCTACGACACCGTAGCACGTTTCCAGCTACAGAGCAGAGCCGAAAACCATGACGAAGAAGACGGAGAAGTCAAGGAAGACGACTATACCTGAGCGACCGAGAAGAGAGAGCTCACCCACTACATTGAAGGTAGCGGCGAAGACAGGAGGGCTCAGGGACCCTCATAAAGGAAAAGGAGCAACGAGGCTAAAGCATTGAAGATGAAGGACAAAAACAGCGAAGTAGTGCATATTACCCATGATCAGCGCCGGGAAGCATGGAAGACTGCAGAGAGCTGTGGTGTGACGGAAAGCGGCTACCTCAAGTACAGATATGGCCGACTGTCACTAGTTAGGGTTTTGGGTTACTGTTCGGACAGGCCCACAGTGTTGTAATGGCAAGACCTTCGGGTTGCCTATAAAGGGATATATTTTGTATTGTAAAAGGGTTGGTTAGACAGTTAGACAATTGTTGGGTGATATAGATAATAGAAGTAATATAGACTGTTGAAAAAGCCAAGCTCTGGTTCTGTTATTAGCGGTAGCAATCTTACTGTAACCAATAGCTGGCTTATAGAGCATGCAGGTAACGATCCGCAGGGATCGACGAAGAGGGAATAGTATATTGTAGGAGTGCAATATAGAGAAGAAAAGAGATCTAAGAGAGAATATCTTGAGCTGCATATGTGGTACAGCAGAACTGTGTTTTACCTTCCACTGAGCTATAATAAAAACACAGTTCTGTGGACGTAACTTCCATCCTGGAGGTGAACCACGTTAAAATCGAGTGTTATGTGATTGGATTATGTGTTATGTTTACTGGTGCATTTATCATTCATTTCATGGACTTTGTTTACAGTTTAATGAATGAATGTGTTAATCAATTTACAACAATATAGAAGGATAAACATAAGTTGAATTCTTTGGCATGTTGTATGTGGGTTCATTTATGCTTTGCTTGAAACAGTCACTAGTCGCAGTATTGAACAGCCTGGTATGTTGAGCCTTGCGAGTCGGCACGAACAACGCTAAGTGTGCTGAGCCACAGGAGTAGGTTATCGCAAGAAGGCGATACAGCACTGATAGAGGAGTTACGGTGCACGATACCATAGGTTAAGGGCTTAGCGTTGGGAGGAAGTTACGTATCGCCTGGTGAGCAGCGATGCGATAAGGCTGGAGTCATCGTGAGTCAGTGAAAGTGTGTGATGTGGAAAGGGACCGCATGATAGTAGAAGGGATATCTCGCGGCTAGAAGAGCTGCGAGACGAGGAGATCGCGCGACATGAGCAAAGGAGTCGTGCGACGCGCAGAGAAAGAGACCTCGCAGCTAGAAGAGCTGCGAGTCGTAAGAAAAGATGCCACAGAACCTGGTCCAAGACGCTTGAGTCCTTGGCCAACCCATTAGAATCACTTCGGGTGAGACTTCAGGCCGCTTCGCGGTCTGTTGCCGAAAGGGCCAGTGAGCTAGGGGTGTTGTTGGTTGATTATAGTAAACCCGGGTCTGCCCATCATAACCAACAATGGTTGGAGTAAAACAAGGAGAGATGACACATGGGATTTCCCCCCCATTGGCCAAGGTTTGACATTCCCCCACCCTTATCCTTGTGAAAATCATGCTTCTTCTCAATTTAGTTGCTATGATCGTAGCTGGTCGGGTTCATTTTAATTAAAGATGCATATTTACATGATGACAAACTCAATATCTATGCTGCATGCCCTGATATACCATCAGTGACAATTGAAATCCGAAACATAGTATAACCAATCAATGGTGGGGCCTTGGCCTTTAGCTCTGCACCATGATCATTACAATAAAGACATCATGTACATTTAATGCAATGGGGTCAAAATCGTGGTGTTACACTAATTGAAATAAGAAGGGCAGAATGTCAGCTTGGTAGGATTATTCCTTGTGACGGTGCTTATGGACAAGGTTCCTTTTGGGGGTTTGATGAGATTAAGGGGTGGTGTCCTATTGAGTGAGCGATTCTTGGGAAGCCATTCCTAGCTAGGGGTATAGTCCCACAATAGCCTTGGGATATTTGGGATGAAATATGCATAAGTTTGCATTGGGATCCAGGTGGGAGACCTTATGAAGGATGGATACAATGTTTACAGATGGGGTTACTTGGAAATCTACAGGATGCTCCTTGTGTCGATACTATGTAGGGTAGCGGTGGATGCATTTTGACCTCTACAATTCTTAGATTGATTTGGGACCCTGGGATTATAGCGAGTGGCATCTTAATGATTGCTAGAGGATGCTTTCAAGAAGTCTCTTGTGATGGTACCTCGTTTACACCGTGGTTAGTTACTCTACTTCTAGGAGGCTTCCATGGGATATCTTGTGATGGTACTATGCAGTGAGCATAGGATGCTACATATCTCCTAGGATAATTTGGGACCCAGGGATCATGCCTAGGATTCAGTTGGTTCAGTTTGATTGATTGTGGAGTTGCATTGGCATTGATTGAGGACAAGCAATCTTTGGCGAGGGAGGACTGTAATGTTTCGTTTTTTATAAATAGGGAATTGACCAAGGATCTTTAATACTGGGAGCACATTAGGACAATTATTCAGTCATCGGTATAGTAAAGAGGGCCATTAGAGTTATTATCGTAAGGCATGCGGAGCATGCAGGCCTTATTTCTTCATTATTAAAGTCAACTTGAAATTAGAATTGCATGCATGCAAAAGTGAGCATAAACCCTAAAAGTGCATAAGGATCTATTTAAGAAGGTTTATGGGACTAAAGGAGATATCTATGATTATTGTTGATTGATTTTGGAGCTTTGAGCTGTAGCATCGTGTGCAGCTGCGACAGTTGGGGTTGAAGACGGTGTCTTCGACTAGCGAGGGTTTGGCAGTGAGATATATGCCCTAGTATATTCAAGATAGACCATCCAGTTTTATCAATGACATTCACCATATACATTAGTGTTCAAGATCTAGCACACTAAGAAGGATTACTGATTTGCAGGTGCACGATTTGCAGCTGGGGATTTAGGTGGATACCCCAAAGTATTCACTGGGTCTTTGATTTCTAGTTTATCTCCCGCATTCCAACTTATTCTTCTTCTTTAGGAGGTTCATTCCATTGCATTGTGTGGTTCCCAGTTCTCCATTTGCTCATTCCGAGGAGCTATCAGCAGATCAGAGGGATTTTAGGGCATGAGCACCAAACTACCAGTTCAATTCCCTAGGGCACTTAGAGAGGACAAATCTTTCGCATGCTTCGTTCATTCTCTTTGGGAGGGGAAGACCATCAGCTCTGCAAATTTTCAAGGGTATATGGCCTCTCCTCCTACAAAAACGTCACCTTCAGTATGTAGGGTGCTTATGGTACAATGAGGTGCTAACACCGGAGGAAAAAAGCACTACTATCCCACCCATTTGGATATTTATGCATGCAGCTATCTCTGGAGTCATTATCAGACGGGATATCAGTGGTAAGTGTTAATTTCTCTCTGCAAACCCTAGCCTTAATTCAACTACATTTTAGGGAATTTTTGCATGGCAAGTTTGCATGCATAGTTATTTTGTATCTTTCTATAAGATTGAGTGTGTGATTCAGCACTACAATAGAACATTAGAGAATATTAGTATTTGGGATATTACAGATTCCTTGAAGAAAAGATCTACGATCGTGGTTTATTTCGCATGATCAAAGGTGTAAGGAGGAAAAAGAGCAGTATATGTGTGAAATGGAGATGGAGCATGGACAAATTCGATGTTGCATATTTCTCCTAGGAGAGTGAAATCATTAAGAGGTGCTCTAAAACATCATTATCAATCAAGTGAGCCTACATAGCAGACGTGACATTGCTATTTTTGATCCAGCGTGTCTATGATCCCATATTTCTTGTTTTAGGTGTAAATCATGGCAAATTTGCCACCTCAGGAGTTTGTTAGGATTAAAAATAATGATTCGGGATTGATTCTGAATTTTGTAATTGAATTCAGCTATGTTTCGAGGTTGGTCTCAAGAGCCCATGCCACTATAAATTCAACCTCAATTGAGGAAGAAAGGTTGCAATTTTCATTCAGAAGCCTTCGGCTCTTGGTTTTTATCTCTGTAAACTTTCTTGGAAGTGTTAATGAGGAATACTTTGCCGCGTTTCTTAGATTCATCACGGTGTGCATGTTCAGTTTTTGTTTCTTGTTTTCATCCTCTCCATTTCTATAAGTTTCTACTAATGCTTTCTAGTTGTATGTGAGGAATTCATTTCATTAATCATGCTCCTTGCATTAGATATTGCATTTGTGATGTGCTTATGATGACTATTATGGAATTCACCCTCAGTTAGGTGCTCGGTATCAGTTATAAGCCTTATTGTTGCTGCTACTAAAGGTGGTGCAAGGGATTCATCCACAGATAGGTGCTTGTTGCTTCACTGGGCTCTTTCTTACTTCTCCTACCACCATTTAAATATGTTTTACTGAATGTGACACCTACTTTGCCTCAAATTACAAGGAAAATCCCTACTCATTTTCACTGTAAAAACCTTGATTGATTGAGGTTGTGACTCCATTTCCCAATGGTGCTTCTTATTTGTTTGTTTTACCACCTTTAAATATGCAAATATCACGTTCCTATATGATATCTAGCCCTATGAGTTCTTTTTTAAAGCCATATGTGTGTGAAATACCCTGTGACGTAGCAAGAGCCCTCTCTGACTGTATAGGATAGAATACAATCTAAAGAATGGTTGAAATGGTTACCCCTATGACTTCCTACCATAACCATAGGAAAATTACAGGGTGATAAAATCTTGGCACCGTTGCCGAGGAGTAATATCTATTATCTCCTTGGGAAAACAACATCGTTTAGTTCTATGACTTGGTTTAGCAGCCGGTCATAGGCACATGTTGGATGTACATGCTCTGGCGACTCCACTTGAAATTTTGGTAGGTGGCTCCACTGGGAAATTCTAGCGACCAGAAGGAGCAACACAAGGAGCAATCTAGATGTTGAATCTTTTCAAGAAATATTTGATCCAGAAATCCTGATTCGGCAAGCGAATAAGCTGCAAAGGTTAGTTAGGACTATTTCCTTACCTGCTAAAGTTGTTGTTTCTGTTAGTGATATATCTGAGCATTGTAATGAAGAGTTTGGGCTAATTTTTTGAGAAAAACATCTGAGTCCATCCTCTTTGAAATAGTTTCTTGATACCTCTGTATTTGAACTCTCCTATTTTTCCTGGTCACCTCAGACCTCAGAAGATCTAGGCAAGGAGCCCCAATACTTGCCTGTCCAAGAGTGCCATAGAATCACCTCTAAATTATCCCTGTTAAATCCTTAAACTTCAAGGATAAATCGGCCTTCTTATTCCAGTATCACAACTCCCCACATTCCTACAACCCCTCACTTTACACCAACTTCTGTTGCACCAGTTTTAATTCCCCTTAGAAACCCTGCTATACCTCCAAGGATGGCAAATAGATTTTGCCCCATTCATTTTCCTGCTTCTCTTCACGAACTCCCTGCGGGACACTCCCAAAGGCTCAGAAAATTCAATGGGGAGAGGGGGTATTCAACTGAGGAAGACCTGAGATGGTTCTCATACTAGGTGGACCTAGAGGAAGTGGACCACGGTGTTGTTAAGGTTAGACTATTTTCCTAGAATTTGGCCGGGGAAGCAAGAAAATGGTACAAAAACCTCCCAGATGACTCTATTCTGAGCTATCAGGATTTTGAAGACTCTTTCAAAGACAAATGGGAAGACAAGAACAAACCTAAGCAATATCTATCTCAATCCCATTCCATGAGAAGGAGAGAGAGTAAATCTGTCCAAGAATTTTCTGGTAGGTTCATGAAAGTATACAATGCTATCCCTGCCCAGTTCAAACCTCCCATTGGTTTTTCCCAACTCCAATATGTGGAAGCCTTCGATAGTGAGTTTACCTTGTGGTTAAGTGAAAGGAGATCAACCTCTTTTGCAGATATGATGAAAGATGCCATAGAGGTGGAGGTAAGCTTGATTGCTGCAAAAAAGAAGAAAATGGATGAGGGAGAATGGAGAAGAGACGAGGGAGAAAGAGAAGAGAGAAGAAAAGATAAAGAGGTTGAACAACCCTCTACCTCTAGCTCGCAGGAGGCCATAATGGATACAATGATGAGGGCCATGGAAAGGATGATGGAAAGGCTTGTTGTAGAAAATAAACCCCCTCCCATGGAAAATCAGGAGCAACATAACATAAATCAGAATGTTAGAAGACCACAACCGCTCTAGAACAGGCAGAGAAACCACCGAAACCCTCTTGATCCACCTATCAGGTCTCCATTTCAACAAAATTATGAGGAACATGATGGTGAAAACCAAGCTGAGGGCGATATCCTTCAATTGGACACTGAATCTTCCACCACCTTTTTTACCAAAGAGGAACATGATAATGCTAATATTGAAAGGGGAGAGATGCCCCCATAGGAGACAGAGGATTTCAGGAGAGGATATCAACTTGGTGTCCTGTATGTGCAGAGACAGATTGGTCTAAGAAACATAGATGTTCCTGTGGTAAAAAATAAAGAAGCAGGGAACAAGGCCTCTACAAGTAAATATCGAAATGACGCACCCCCTAAGGATGTCCCCAAAATTGCGGCAGAGCCCAAAGGGAAAGACAGAAGAGAAGATAATCCATGAAGCTCTGACCAGGGACAAACTTCTTTCATCCTGGAGGCTGAAATTGCTAAGATAAAGTTTATGTCCCTCTCACTAGATTATTGAAAAACTCTGAATATCACTCTAAAATTGCCAGAGTATTGAATCCCCTAGGGGAAATATTTACCATATAAAATTCCTTGAATCTACGGGATGATAGGCCCACTATCCTATTTGGAATTCATGTAGATGAGCCTTTTGATGAAGAATTCCCCCCTTTATATGTCAGTCTGAACATCCACAATTCCATCTTGCACAATGCCATGCTAGATTCAGGAGCCTCTCACAATCTAATGCCTAGAAGAATCATGGATGAATTGGGGTTAGAAGTGACCAAACCATACAAATATATGTTTTCTTTTGATTCTAATAAAGTCAAGTGCATGGGTTTGATCAAATATTTGGTCATTTCTTTGGCTCAGATCCCTGCTAAAACGTTGGTCATGGATGTTGTTGTGGATGACATCCATTTGAAGTTTGGAATGTTGTTATGAAGATCATGGACAGCTAAACTTAAAGGTGCTCTCCAAATTGACATTTCCTATGCCACCATACCCATTTTTGGGATACAAAGGAGGATCTTCAGAGAGAAAAAGTTGGAATACATGGTCACCAGTGCCGAGAGACTGCACAACCACCCCATATAATCACTGGATACTGAGATGGGATTAACTATTCTCTTTACAGAAGGAAGCGAGGATAGCTACAGTTCACAGAACACTACCTTCGTGCCCACTCAGGAGGATTTGGAAGGAGTATTGGAGGAACATTTTGATGGGGCATCATGCAAGGAAGTTGTAGGAGATGGAGTTTGGATAAAATCCCCAGGTGGGAGAACTTTAAACTACTCCTACAAACTTTCCTTTGATTGTACAAATAACGAGGTAGAGTATGAGTCTATGGTGTTTTCCATTCAGATCCTGAAGGATTTTCAAGCTAGGAGGGTGATGATACATGGGGATTTGGAGCTGGTCATTAAACAAATGATAGGTGAATATCAGGCTAGGCACCCTAGAATGAGAATTTATAGGAATTCCTCCCAGGACCTGATAAAAGGTTTTGAAGAATGTAATTTTGATCAAATCCTCAGGTTACAGAACTATATAGCTAATTCTATGGCCACTTCTGTGGTTGCTTTCAAGGTCCCCATGCACCCCGTTGGAATATATCAGATCGAGGTCAGGCACAGGCCTTCTGCCCTTGATAATGTGAAAGGCTGGAAAGTTTTTGAAGATGACAAGCAGATCCAGAAGTTCCTCACTCTCACTGGGGAGTTTGATGGATTAACTATTGATGAAGAAAATGAGTTCCTAGAGGGGGTTCATCACACTCAGGAACCTTTGCAAATCCTGAATGTTGTTCCCAATGAAATGTCACAAGACGAGAGTGTTATTCCAGTTGAAGAAGCCGATGGTGGAGAAACTAAGGAAGCTTGGGAGTGAGAGTCGCATGATGCCAATATAAAACATGAATATGTGAACAATCTTTATTGCAAGGAAATAATCCAGCTAAAAGGTAACTCTATTCCCAGAGGCTTAGTCCCTTTAGAATAGGTTTTTGATCCTAATGATGTTTCCAAGGACCCTCATCTGATCCCAAACTATGAAGATGTTGAATATGTAAACATTGGGACAAAGGATCATCCCAAGATCATAAAGATAGAAAGAACCCTCTCACCTGAGGCCAAACAGAAGTACATCTCACTAATGAAAGAATATTCAGATGTCTTTGCTTGGAGCTATAGTGACCTTAAGGCTTATGATACAAGCATAATCCAACATACATACCAATCAAGAAAGACGCGATGCCTTTCAAGTAGAAGATGAAAAGGATGAACCCTAAGCTGCTGCCCCTGATAGAAAAAGAAATCAAGAAGCTATTTGTTGGGCTCCAATCCACTAATGCATATCAAACCTTGAGTTTATGTCAATCCGGAGTTGGTAGACTTAGAGGCATATCCAAGTATAAGGACTCAAAGCTAGACCTAACTGGAAATCTAGTTATCTATGAAATGAACCTATTAAAAGATTAAGGTACTATGTTTTGAAAATACAAAAGCTCCCTTACAGAAGCAGTTTCATTTGATCTTCTAGTTAGACAGCAGTTTATATGTGAAATCACTGAGATAATAAAAATGAATTAAATCTAACCCTGAAATAAGAATCACAAAACTCTGCCCATTATCTCAACATTGAATAAACAATCAATCATTAATTCCCTTTACAAGGAAGCATTCATAATGTGTAACTGTTCTTAAGACTTCATCATTGAGCAAGCAATGCACAGCAATGTGAGATAGTAGTCTAAACCATTTCTACAGCATATAACTAATGAAATAACAGAGCTGATAAAACTAATTTAAATCAATCTAACTCGTTCTGCAATAAGAAAAATCGATTCTACAGGAACTGAAACATACCACCGGCAACAATCCAAATCGTTTATGGCAACAATCCAAATCGTTTATGGCAACAATCCAAATCGTTCACTGGAAATTGAAATGTGTGCAGACTCGACAATGGGGGCCCTCCAATGCCTCATTCACACACGCAGAAAAATAATGACAGAACTTAAACCTCAAATATATTCACCATAATAAAATCGATCATACACAGTAATCAGCAACGCTATGCGTTTTCTGTCTCAAATCATGATGATTTTCTCCTCCGTTTTATGAAGTACTTATACAAACTTTAAAAAAAACTAGAAATGCTATTAATCTGGAAGCTAATTAATGAAATACAATCCTCGAGATCCTCTATCAGATCCATGAAAATAGACAAAATCGGAACTGCCCTGCTTTTGTGCTGAGTGGTAGCACAGGTGGTCATCTTTGACTGACATTGACTTGACACCTGTGAGAGCCACATCATCTATTCATTGGAAGTTTATCCATCCTTGGACACTGAGGATCTTTTCTTCATCTTTCAGTTCACGCCTAGCTGGCCTGCAAGTATTCAACCTTGGAGACATTACGGGAAGTTAGCACATCCTGTAATCCTGAATAAAAACCTTAGCTTAAATGCCTTAAAAATCTCAAAATTCAATTTGTTAAAAGCAATGACATTTATACCTTTAACCAAAGTTTGTGGGTGAAATTAAGGCTTTATAAATCAGTATGAAGGTTTTTATGGAGGGAAATGAAAGATATTTAGATGACAAAAAGAGGTCAAAATGGTGCCCAACATCTCCCCCAAGAGAAAGCTGTTGCATGTCCTCATGCCCAAAAATATTTGACCCTATTTATATCAAAACCAAAATTTTTGCTGCTGATCCTCTTGATTTTAATCTCCTGTCTGAGACGATGCATCTGTTGAAGCTCGAGATGCATAAAGAACTTTCAGTCTCTCATACTTGGTTTTATAAATCTTCTTTTGCTTATACCATGTGTATGCATGCTTGGAGATGCGTGTCCTATGAACTTTAAGCTTCCAGTTGATTTCTTTTAACTTCTCATCCCTTTGCTCTAATTCCTTTATTTCAAGTTTCAACCTCTTAATCTCTTTATTGTTCTTGGAAGTTTTCTTCTTTTTCATTTTCACTAGAAGCTGCACAGAATTGGTGTCCATCCCCAATTCTTCATTCTTTTCTACTGAATCTTCTTTCTTTTCTTCTTCCACAGTTTGTTGCTCTGAGAAAAGAGAAGCTGAGTCTTCTATTATTTCCTGTTTTGATTGCTTTTTCTTTTCTTTCTCTTGCTGATCCAAGAAGAGATTGATTCTTTTTGTCTGTCTTATCACTTCATCAGTTTCTTGGATATCCTGCCCTATTTCACCTGCTAGATTTTCTTCTTGACTCCCCAAGGTTTGTATGTGTTCCTCACCTTCTAATGCTGGCTGGCTTCAAGCTTGCTGATACTTCCTTGGCTTCCTCTTATAAGTAGTGAAAATCTGCTCTTGCTTCTGGAACTGTTTTTCTTCTCTCATCACACTCCTGGTTTGTATCCTTCTCTGAAGCTGTTTTGAACTTGCTGCCCCAGAGTTGTCTTCATCATTTGTAACCAGCAACACCTCTTTCTTTTTCTTTTTCCCCTTTGGCGGTTTTGAGCTTGTTGCTTCAGGGTATGTTATCATCAACAATTTATCTCCTTTTAAACCTTCTTCAAGCAATTCTTCCTGCTCTTCAAACTGATTGTGAATTAAAAATTTTGACCATGTCAAACTTTGCTTCTGTAACTCATGCTTGATGATGATTTTGATGAGTCCACAGTGAAAAAGGCTTGTCATTTTATCTTTTGCATGCCTTTGGATAGCCTTATCCATCTTAGATAGACTCTGTAATAGGAAATAGGGCATATTAATCTCACATTCACCTTTTAAATGCTGTAACAACTTGATATGGTAAAGATAAACAATACTGAATCGGCCTTCACAGGTAATGAATTTTTGGATAATATAGACTACTTCATCCCAAGGATGAACCAGCCAGCTCCTTGATATTCCTTTCTTCTAGTTCACTGACCCTGCTCTTGATCTGCACAAAAAGGGTATCCATGCCTTCTCTTTGAATTGCTTAGTTTTGAAAAATATTTCTCCTTGCTGTGGTAGGCCAATAATTTGTGCTAAGATGTCTTCAGACAGTCTGAAGTTCAAGTTTCCCACTATAGCCCTTTCTCCATCAAATGATTCAGCAAAAACTAGGCTGATATTATCATTATGCCCATCAAACTTTTCAAAAAAAGTTACCCACTGTTTCTTTTCAAAAATCTCCATGCAATTCTCATGAATATCAGTGGGGTTGAATTTCTCTGGTTCTAGTCTAGATGACATTTTGAACTTTGATAGGAAAGAAATATGCAATAGGAAACTTCAACCTTTCAATTTTTAACTCTGCAACTGTTTTCTTATCCCCAAAATGACACTCTGAAAATGTAGAATTGCTGCTGGTCTTAGCAGACTCTTTGGCAAAGAAAAAGGTTTAAGTTTTACCTCCTTTCTGGTGTAATTGCCTTCAATTATTCCTGCGCGATACTTCCACATCAAATTAGTGCCTGCGTCCTTCCTGTAATCCACGACTTCTTCTTACTGAAAACTACTACCCACAGCAATCGGTTTGTGCAGAGAAAAAGAGTTAGATTTGGTCTAAAGGAAAATGACCAAATCGTAATCCCTGATTTCACCAATTCATGCAATTTTCAGGCACATGTGTATACTGTCGTGGGGCATATAACCACGTTTCTTGTCATCATGACATGGACATGCCACTTTTCATTCATTTATTCATTCAGGAAAGAAATGAAAGGTAAGG
>LPNX010384002.1:77304-101961 GCA_001517045.1 Pseudotsuga menziesii | reverse complement strand
TTTAATCTCCAAAAGCTAGGGTATTCTGTAAATGACTTTTATATTAGATTACTTTATTGTAATTGAATTTATAAAGGTCATTAAATAATTTTTGACCTTTAGAATAGAAAGTCTTAGGTTTGAATGAAGTTCTTATGTCACTGTGAGTTAATCTTTGAGCACAGTGTTTATATTTTATTTCAGGTTTGCATTTTAATAAGATAAGAACATTTCATTAATTACACAATAATAATGTTCCTCTAATGTATATAATGGAAAGTATATTATTATTATTATAATGGAAGGTATACTGTTACTATTGTATTAAAGAGGTTATTCTTCCTGTGAGTACTATTACTTTCATAGTTATCTATACCTAGTTTATTTTGTAATTGTATAGAGAATAGTACTCTGTTATTTATTTCTTATGCCGTCTGTGCTAAATACTTTATGAAAGTTCTCTTGATATTTACTTTATCTTATTATGTTATCATGTTAGTAAAATAAAATAAAAACAATCTACAAACAATCTATGATCTATTTCGTACATATAAATTGTAATATTTGTTTAAACTTTTATAAAATATAGACTGATAATTACAGATCTCGTTCGAGTTCAACTAGATAAAAAAATGAATGCAGGAACTAAATAAATTTACAACTGTAAGCAGATTATAAACTAACTAGTTTTCTTATAGAATAAAATCATAGTTTTGTTATTACTATTTACAGATTATTTTCTATACATTCTATAATATAACATCTGGGAAGTAATAACTGTAGAAAGAAAAAAATTTCTATTCATTCTATTACTACATACTTTAGCTAGTAATTTCTTTTCTCGGTTTCAAATAATATAGTAAAGTTTCTGGAAAAGAAATTATACAGAAAACCTGTTTACCCATCTGAATCTAGTTCTGTTAGTAAAAGAAAATACAGCTTCTTTCCTTGTTCTGTAATCTAACATAAACGACTTAAATCTAACCCTAACTTTACTTCTTGTACAGAATGCTATTGCTCTGACAGCTAAATAAAAGTATGCATTCTTTTAAACAAACTGACAATTTATCCTATAATTGCATCCTATTATCTTTATTTATAATTTCACCCCTGTGCTGGAGTATGGTCTGGTCACTCCAGATGAGGAAAAACACAGGTGGGGTTTTATTTCTCATCAAAATGATTCTAATTATTGAACAAACTAAGAACACTTTCATGACTAAATCCTTTAAGTCTTTACATCATAAACTGCAACATACTATTCAATCATACATAGATATTTAAAACAAGGAAATATCAGAACCTGTTATTGAGCTTGGACAACAACAGCAATGGGAGGTCGTTCCTCCCTACCAACTCCTGGAGAGCGCTCAAACAACGACTCCTCAGGACCCCCGAGCTTGCTCTGGTCTCCCTGGATGGAACTAGGTGCAACAATAATCAATACCAGTCTTTAGACTTAATACAAACCCTAAACTTAGCAGTATGTTCTCCCAGCTAGCAAGCTTTAACAGACCAAGTTACTCCAGATTTTCCCTCAAAACACCTTCCTTACTGTTTTCCCTTTTTCCCCAATGAATTTCCTGAATAGCATTCCTCCTGAATGATTCTTCTCTGGAAAATATCTGAGCAGCCTCAGCTCTCTACATTGGGTACTTGTAAAATATTGCCTAGGTCGTTTTGGGTTAATTGTCATTTATTGAGCCACCTGCTCTGATCCCACTTTCTTGGGGGATCATGACCCCAAATATAGGGAAGTTGCCACCTGCAACCTAGGAAGTGTTTGAGGATGCTGCCACTTGTCTTTTGCCCTCCACCTAGTTCCTTCCACCAGTTTGACCAGTAACCTCTTATTAACAGCTCTCCCATGCGGTTGTCTCCACTTTTTATTTATTAATAATAAAATATTCAGAATTACATTCCACTTCTTTTGACTCTGCTGAGTCATCAGTGCCTACTTAGCATTAAATTTAACATAATGTCTCAGGAAATCAAATTAAAACAATTAACATTATTTTACAAAATTGGGGTATGTGACACAGACTGTCATATAGACAACTTGTTATGCCCATCATCCAGACCCTCGTTTCAGTCTTTCATTCATCCCTTCATGTCTTTAGTTTGTTTTAAAAGTTGTTTTCTTAGTTTCTCGATTATGATTTGATTATGGTAGCTAGGTAATATTTACAATTGTCATTAAAACCTTAAGTTAGACTGTTGTGTTAAGCTTGATTCCTATTTGCCCCCTTTTCAGTTTATGTTTAGAATTATACCATGTATTTTAGTTTATTATGTTAAATTTGTAATTCTATCTTTTCGTTTGATTTATCCTTTTGGGTTAGTGTTTACTTTCTTGCAGTCTTGTCTATCTTTTTTAGGTTAAGAGTTATTTGTTTATAAAGTAGATCATCATGTTTACTATTGCTTGCAATTGGACGTTTCTCAGTCTTCATATATTTGTAGAAATTAAGTTAGATCTGATTCCCTTTAGTTTCTTCACCTCATTTGAAAGCCATTTTGACACTTCTCCTACTCCTGTCCCAATCACAGTAAACCCTTACCCTCAAAATAATCGAGGAGAATGGAATTAGTGTCCATCTATTAGTTGCATGTATAGTTTTTAGAAAACATAAGTAGTTGTTGTAAATTCTTCTTTGTACAGCCAGTTCCTAAAAGTCGTTTATCAGTAAAATAGATCCTCTTATAAATAATAGTTCACTGTCATAACACTGTCCATATATTTATCTTTTTAATAATTGTTTGTAAAGTAGAGTAGTATAACTAGATACCACTCTTCCTTAGTACTTTGTTTCCATTATCTTAAGAAGTTGGATTATTAGGAGTTCAACTTAGTTTTTTTCATTTTGAAATACCTTTCAATCTTTTGTTTACTAAAGTATTACCACGATACCCTAGGAATCCCTCTACCGTCACATATATTTTGTAACAACTCTAGGCCTACCAACCCCGGTCGATAATTAAATATTAGGTGAATTATTCAAGACAATATTTTACCCAAAATTTTTCCGCCGTTTCCCAGGATTTGTTCTGTAAGTTAGAATAGATATAGGCGGGTGGCAGGGGAGCAGAAGACGAGAGGTAAGAAACTGCACATCTGTTATAACAGGTGCCCCCAAATCCAGTATTATCAGTAGCATAGGAAAACCTAGAGATTCTTAGGATAGATTCGTTAAGATAGTAAAATTTTGTTAAATTTTTTATTTACAGGAAACATAAAACCCCAATCATCAACTCAGTGAAAAGGCATCAAAAAAAAAGAAAAAAACACCTATAGGAAGTAGTTTTGTTGGAAACATAAAGAGATTCTTGCGGGGGGGATCACAAAAAGAGAAGAGATCCTGGAAGGAGGTCTATATTTCAAGTTAAAAAGACTCTCAGCTCGAAATACCCAAAATATTTCTTCTAAAAATGTTGAACAATGAAGAAATAGTGCCATTTCCCTGCTATCATGTTGTGAACCATTGTAATGCTGATGATTTCGAATTGGGAGAGATTTTAGTTGTCCATTTATGATTGTAATAAGATAAATATGATATTTTATTCATTCTCAAAAAGTATCAGGTCTAAATATCAATGGGTTGTATGTAAAAGTGACTATTAATGAGCAAACAATGACCATTTCCCCACTATATTGATGTATGTCATGATAATGCTGATTATTTCAAATGGAAGAACATATATATGATATATTTATGATTAATGGACTTTAATTTATGAGTATTACAAGTTTCATGTTCATAAATTAATCATTTGAGGTCATTTTACTCACTTTAATTGCATTTGGAGAAGATTTGGCGCCATTTCCCCAAGGGTCGAATTAGTGATTTTGTAGCTGTTTGGGATAGGGTCATAATATATTGTATAAACTGAATAATGATGCATATGAGAAAATAATAATGTTACTTGAATATTATATACCTCTTTTCAGAAATTCGAGTGGTTTTGGGAGCATTTGAGAAGCCATTTCCAACATTTACCGAGGGGGAAATTGGAGCCCCAATTTGCTAGTAAAGACTCCTACTTTGGTCAGAATATTAAAAAAGTTTGAAGAATTAATTGGAGGGTCATAAATCATCCATAAATATCATATTCAATTCTTCATATCATTCATACACCTTCTTAGAATATTTGGGAGCATTTGGGCCAATTTGGAGACCTAGACATCAAAACTAGTCAAAGGTCGAAATAGGAGAAAAAGTGAAAATTGGTCATTTTAATAAAATTCGAAAAAGAGACATTACAAGTGGTATCAGAGCATTGTATTGGAACCTAATGGTATTAAATAGGATTCAAATCAATAATCCACTACCCTTAGAACCTGAAGTTCAAGGTGTTTTTGTTGAAGAAGAAGAAGTAGAAGAAAAAGAGGTACATTCTGCTGAAACTATGACTAACGAGGGGTATGGAATCCAGGATGACAAGAATAAGGAGGAATATATTAAACTCATGAAACCTATATTTGATTACATAACCAATAAATTGAACCAATGGCTTATGGAAGGATTTGAATTGTTGGTTAGCCAATTTTGAAGCAAAGCAGTAATAGGAGATAGTAGTAGTTCACAATCAGAAGAAAAGAAGACAATGGGTGAGCATATTTTCTCAAGAATAGGACCCCATAATAGATCCCATGAATTTCAGAGCACACCAAGGCCTACTGCACCTAAATTTATTATACCCAAACAAGAGCCTAACATGCAACTTGAGCTTGCTATAATGGCAAAAGAATGGGATAAATTGGATGAAGATTGTAACAAAAGTGTACCATTTGATCAATACTTTCTTGCTGCAAACAGTCTCAAAAAGAAGGAAGATAATATGTCTCTATACCAAAAAAAAGAATTAAATTGTGCCATTGGTAAAGTTCCACTCCCTACTTTTGATGGTTCCTCTCAAAGCTCTGCTAACACTTGGGTGCAAAAATTAGATGTGTATTTTCAGCTGAATCCGATGATGGAAGAAGATGCCTTAAAAATGGCCATTTTGCACTTGGAAGGAGATGCCAATGAATGGTGGTTCCATGGCATGAAAACTTTGGGTCATGATCAGTTTAAAACACATGGAGAATTTATTGATAGGGTACTAGAGATATTTGAGCAAAAAGATCCAGAATTGTCTTTCAAAGAACTGGCGTAATTGAAGCAAGTTGGGACCCCTACTGTTTATATGATGGAGTTTTAAAAATTATCAGTCAAGGTGGATGATGTGTCTATGGGAAGGTTAGTAGTGTTTTTCACTGATGTTATATCTGAACCATTAAAAGGTTTGGTCAAGGCCCACAATCCCACTACATTAAAATATCAATGAGCTTGACTAGAGATCTCCAAAATGTGCTTCCTAGAACAAGATTTCCTCCCAAGCCTAACTTCAGATATGAAAAGAAACCTTGGAAAAGAGATGCACCTGATAAAAATCCTGAGAAAAGAGATTCATTTGAAAATAATAAGAAAGAAGGATTAAACAGGGATGAACTTTGAAGAAAAAAATTGTGCTTCACATGCTTTCAACCATGGACACCGGGGCATAAATGCACTAAGGGAAAAGCTCAATACATAGAAGTATTTTTTGATAATGATGAGTATGAAGGGGGTATGGATGAAGAAGGACACAATTCAGATCAAGAGGAGGAATATGAAATAGCAGCTGAAGAATAAAGACATGAAGAAAATCAACCTTCACTGAACAAAGCAAGAATGGCGGTACTTTCAGCAGTGCCTCGCTATCACACTATTCGATGCAAGGTTGTGGTACTAGGACAAAGAGCTTCAATTTTTGTAGATGGATGAGCCACAAATAAATTAATTTATGAAGATATGGTGGAGAAAATGAAGATACCTATTGAACCATTCAATGGCTTCACATTCGTCATTCCCAGTCACAAAACAATGCAGTGTAAAATATGGGTTCCAAAGTTGCAAGTCACCGTAGGTAACTATACTTTTGTTCATAATTTTTATGTGGTTGATGTTGTTGATACTAATGTGGTCGAGAGAGTGCAATAGTTGTATTCAATAGGGGAGAATATAGTAAATTATCAAATTCCTGAGATGAAATTTCAATATTTGAAAGGTGTACTAAGGGTTGTAAGAGGGAAACACACTTACCCAAATGAAGTAGTGAATTGCAATAGTATGAGATCTATATTGAGGCATGGGGATATAGAATGGGCCGCTGAATGTCATATAACATCTCCTAAGCCAAACATAAAGTTTGTTGAACACCCAAAGGAGATAGAGAAACTATTGCAAAAGTATGAAAAAGTTTTTAGTGATATTCCACATGGTAAACCACCTGATAGGGGGGTTGAGCACAACATTGATGTTGGAGGAACTTCATCCCACACTTGGGTGAAGATATATATGATTGAAGAAAATTATTGTTGGCAACAACATACTCTGTTATTTCATGATGATATACATATTCATGGGTGTATTGATGAGACTTCTTTGAGCCACTTGAAGTCTTCATGTTTTCTTTGCTCCTTATTTGGTTCAGATTTTGGTGGAGGTTCTTCATTAACTCCTTGGATGATTATATTGATGCACATTATATATTTTTGGAGCAGCATTATGGAACATGGGATCCTCACCTATGTTATTGGGGTAGGTCTAATATAATACTTGATGTTTATGTGTATGGGCCACATGATGATCTACTTACTTGGATGTACAAGCACTTTCATGATTCTTTGATGAGGTACCTTCTTGATGTACATTTGTATGATGTTGATATGTACTTTCATGATCTATATTTTGTACTCATGATGTTTGGAAGGGTGCAATACTAGAAATGAGATCCCGGAATCGCTTGCTTTCATCTGACTTGGAGTAGCAACTTGGTTGTTGGTTTGAGAAAGCAAACCAACCTTCAGTTATTTGAGTTCATCTTTGCAGAACAATGTTCTAGTTTCCTATATGGGAGACCTTTTAAGAGATGGATTCAATTTTCACATGCTTTGTTTTCATGTCATTTCATCATAGACATTTCACACCATGCATGTATTAGGATCATATGGGACCCTGAGATCATTTTTGGTCTCATTGGTTTCAATTGTGGGGGCAACAAGCAGCACTGAAGATTAGTCACCACTTGAGAAGATGATTGTAATCAGAGTAGTGTAGCAGCAAGCATGGTGGTTACTCTCTGAAAGAATTATACAGAAGCAAAAATGGGTGAAAGTTCAGAAAAAGGTTTCCAAAATATGGAGGTAAAGATTATTTGCACAAATTTGATTTTTATGGATTTGATTAATCCTTTTGGTGTTAGTGGTGATATTACATGATATATCAATATGCACATTCCACATATCTTTACTTTTGGGAACACAAAATTGCAGAACATGAGTGCCACTACTCAAGTTCCAGCTAAAGAAAATCAATGAGTAGAACCATAACAGAGCACTTGGTGCAAAGGAAAGAGTACCAAATGAGGATTCCATTTGGGAATATGAAAAAAATATTGTAGCATACAAATCTAGAATTCCTCTAGGACAAGCAATCTGAGGTAGGGAGGTCTGTAATGTGCCCATTCAAATAATTGCATAGCGGGACAATTCCATCAATCCTACTAGTTCCCTAAGTTGGATGGATACATTTTCAATTTTAATAAGGGAGATAATAAATGATATTCAGACATTAGAATGGAATAAATATTTAATAACGGAGATTATTAAATAAATACAAGAGAACATTTAAGTGACAATGGAGCATGGAGACACATGGAGATTGTGGGGCCCACATAAGCTAGGATTTCGGTGCTACATGGCATCCTCCTCTTGCAATTTCAAATCCATGGGAAGCCTAATGTTCTTGGATGCGTTAGAAGGAGGATAAACTTGGCCATATGCCTCATAGGTCGAATTGGGAAGGAAATTTAACATCCATGGGAGAGGAAGTGTCAAATGGGAGCTTCTTGGACACTTGGGCTAGATTCCCTAACGTCTATGACATCTATGACACCAATGATGAAGATGCTATGGAATTTATGACATATTGCAGACCTGAAGGATGAAATATGACCATTGTAACATGTAAGGTCGAAATAGGGCATCCAAGAGGGCACTCATGTGAGTTGGGGACGCTCAATGGGTTCCCACTCGAATTAGGGGAAGATGGAAGGGTAGGAAACGAAGGACACATGGCAAATCTTGAGCACACACACTAATTCGAATTGGCTTGAGTTTGTCAATGGATTGGTAACATTAGAAGGATAAGGATTTTTATAAAATAACGGAATGAACCAAGATAAGAGTTTTTGATCATTTGTGAATTGAGAGAACTAGTGGATGACTAGTTTCTTGCCTTGGCCAATTTCGAGGGTGAAATATTCCCATCCAAGTTGGTGTTTGGAGAGGCCACTCAGGTATTTCATGGAGATTTAATGGAGTTTCATTTGTAGGTGTAAGCTACAGGGAAGCTCATGGTTCCTTCTAGTGCAACACTTTCTCTCAACCATTTCCAGTTTTTATTACATATTCTTGCTCACGGAGGGAATGCGCTTTGGGTGAGCTATTGATCTCTTTGGGGAAGATTATAATGCCCCATTATTTTATGTTCTGATGTAAATTATCTGTATTTAAAGTTCAAAAGGCTCTCAGGTAGAAATACAAAAATATTTCATGTCAAAATGTTGAACAATGAAGAAATAGTGCCATTTCCCCACTATCTTGTTGTGAACCATTGTAATGCTGATGATTTCGAATTGGGAGAGATTTTCATTGTCCATTTCTAATTGTAATAAGCTCAATATTCTATGTTCTTCATTCTCAAAAAGTATCATGTCGAAATATCAATGGGTTGTATGTAAAAGTGACTATTAATGAGCAAACAATGACCATTTCCCCACTATATTGATGTATGCCATGATAACGCTGATTATTTCGAATGGAAGAATGTCTTTCTGATATATTTATGATGAATGTACTATCATTTATGAGTATTAAAAGTAAGCATTTGAGGTCATTTTACTCAGTTTAAGTGTATTTGGAGAAGATTTGGTGTCATTTCCCCAAGGGTCGAATTAGTGATTTTGTAGCTATTTGGGAGAGGGTCATAACAGTTTGTATAAATTGAATAATGATGCATATGAGACCTTAAAAATTTTCCTTAAACATCCTCTACCTTTTTTCATGAATTCGAGTGGGTTTGGGAGCATTTGAGAAGCCATTTCCAGCATTTACCGAGGGGGAATTGGAGCCCCAATTTGCTAGTAAAGACTCATACTTTGGTCAGAATATTAAGCAAGTTTGCAGAAGTAATTGGAGGGTCATAAATCATCCCTGAACATCATATTAAATTATTCATATAATTCATACACCTTCTCAAATATTAGGAACATTTGGGTCAATTCAGAGACCTAGACATCAAAACTAGTCAAAGGTCTAAATAGGAGAAAAAGTGAAAAATTGGTCATTTTAATAAAATTTAAAAAAAAACACATTACAAAAATGTCTCAAGCAAAACATAATAAAGAATGTACCAAGAAAAAAACTATCATTAAATGCCTAAAAATGCTACACAAAAATAAATCTTAAATATTGAAAAAAAAATTATAATAACGTCATATGCCATATAATCTAAGACATCAAATATTTCGTATAAACTTTTTTTTTATTATCTTATATTTAAGTTAATAATTTTAAATTATACCCACTACTAACAATAAAAAGGCAATACAATCTAAATATATTCAAAACAAAGTTTAACCAAAACAAATACTTTTTTTTTCCAGCAAAAAAAATGCTAGACCTTGTTATTCAAAGAGAATCAAAGGACATCGCATACATGAAAGCCTTTCTGAACAGGCTTCTAGGCTGGGAATAAGCCAAAGGAAGTCCCTCTACACACCATGAATTCTTCAACTCTATCATGCAGAAATGAGACAAGTACAAACTTAGTAAATAGCCATATGGCATTTCAATGAGCCCACAAGCCAGGATCTTAGCAAAAAACCAAAAAATAGTTCAAGCGAAGATCTGATCTCTAAGACAAGAGATTTGATAGTCAATATTATAAATCCCTGTGCATGATCAGAAGGCTGATAGTCTCATCCCAAATAGCTCAAGATCCGGTATTTCAAGGTAAAACAGTACACGTGCCAAAAAGAGTAAAGGGACTGAGTCCTAGCACAAAGCTTAAAAAAGCTGAAAATTTCCATGATCAGAGATCATATCTTCCATAAATTCTGAGAAGTTCCCAATACTAGGATCCAATACAAGAGCCTTCTTTGAGAGACTATCAGCCTACTGATTATGCTCACGATAAATATGATTGAGAGTCAAAGGAGAGAAAAAATGAGTAAGAGATGTGATATCCTTGCACTAATGTTTTAGACTGGGAGAGTCCAAAGAAGACAACTTGTTGGCCCAATTGATGATGACTAGAGAGTCCCCATAGATGGTTAATAGAGGGATCCCCAAGAGCTTAAACACAACAAGGAGAGCCCAAAGGGCAAGAAGTTCAACTCTTGTATTTGTGCTTTTGCCACAGCCAAGTGAGGAACTAAGGAAATGAGAGTCACTCAGGTGCAACACAAAGCCTTCTCCTCCAAGGTCATTAGCAGCTGCCCTGTCAAAAAAACCACAAGGATAAGAGATCTGAGGGCTGGGACCAACACTTCTAATTTTGTTCTTTTTGTTTTGGAACAAGATAGAGAAACCTGAGAGCTTCCACCTGATGAATGATATCAAAAAAAGATCGCAACTTATTTTTGAATAAGCAAAAGTTTCTACATCTCCACAAACTCCAAAAGATGAAGAGGGGCAAATATCTGCTGGCATAGTGGGCCGATGAGTTCTTAAACTAGAGTTCAAAAAAAGTCTTAACAAAACAATTTTTAAAGTAAGGCAGTCCCGACTACTCGCAAAATACATTGAAAATCCCGATGGAAACAGTGCAGTCTAAGAATAGATGTTGTATCGAGTCTTCATTCAACCTACAAAGAGTGCAGAGACCGGGACCTTGCCAACCTCTCCTTTGCAAATTATCCCAAGTTAGTACTCAGTTCATAACCACTAACCAAGTAAAACATTGGATCTTTGCAGGTATTTTGAAGGCCCAGAGAAATTCCAGCACTTTATAATGTTCCAAGGAGGGCTCAAGGTAGTGGTGAACAATGCGGTCATACCCCATAGTTGCATAGATGTCACCAGCATACCTATTATGTGACCAGATTAGAGATTCTTTTTGGTGTGTCAGTCTGATCCTACCATATTCAAGACCTATGATGAATTTGTTCCACAAGAGCCCCCATTCACCCCCCATATCCAGATCATCAGCTGTGAACCAGTAACACTTTTCCCTAGGAGTGAAATTACGAGCTTGTGCCAGAGTGACAATGCCATAATCCTCCAGATAATCACGAAGATCCTGAGGAAGGACCAAAAGTGATTCAGGTCCCATAATCGGATCAATACCAACTCGAATATCTTCTCCATTTCCTACTTTCCAGGAAAGACCACATCCGACCCAGGACAAAGTCTGCAGAAATCCTTTCCAAATCACAGAAACACAGTTAGCAGCAAAAGATTTTCTACGAATCTAGGATACCACAGTGAGCTTTTTGAGATATTTCATAGACAGTAGATTGTGCCATATCCCATTCCCTATAAGTGCCAACCAAAAACTCTTCAAACGTAAAGAGAGGCTGAACCAGCCTAGATGTTTGATGCCCCAGCCACCCATAGAGGTCGATTTTGAAAGGGTCATCCAATCCACTAAGTGATATTTCCTCTTAAAAGCTGACGATCCACATAAAAAAGAAAATATCAGTGACCTGAGCTTGTCCAAAATTGAAGTGGGGATAGGGATCAAAGCCATCCAATATACTGGTAAACTAGAGAGCACTACTTTAGTTAAGACGAGTCTACCCGCAAGGGATAGCAGACGAAAGAACCAGTGCTGGATTCTTCTTTCAAAGTTTTTTATGAGCCAGTGCCAATATTTCACCCTATAACCAAGTGGCTTGATATAATAGCCTAGGTATTTAAAACCCAGGGAGATGTGATCAAATTTAAATGACAGAGAACTAGAGATTCTGTTCAATAACCCCTCATCCATATGTTGAACAAAAAAAAAGATTTGTCCATATTTATACTCATACCTGAAGCAGCGCAGAATGTATCCAAGATAACTTTAAAGGCTGCCCACTACTCAAGAGTTCCAGAACCAAACAATATCACGTCATCAATGAACAACAACTGAGTAAAAAAGAGCTGGGAAGAAATTTTAAAGCCCCTGATCTTCCCATTGTTTCAAGCATCCTTTATTAAGAGACTAAGCCCCTCTATGACAAGAATAAACATTAAGGGAGACAATGGGTAGCCTTGTCTAATACCCCTAGAGGTAGTGAAAAAAATAGAGGGGGTGCTATTGACAAGCAGAGCAAAATTTGCAGAAGTTAAACAACCCATAATCTAGTTAACACCCATTAGGGGAACACCTATTTGCAGAAGGATGAGTCTTAAATATGACTAGTTCACCCTATCAAATGCTTTTGATAGATCCAACTTGAGAATAAGGGCACACTTATTTTTGGTCTTGACAGACTGTAAAATTTCTTGAGTAATGGCTATAGGCTCTGCAATTTGTCTGTTCTTCAAGAAACCAAATTGCTAAGGGCAGATGAACTTATCCAAGAAGGGCTTCAGGCGTAAGGCAACAATTTTGGAGATGAGTTTATAAACAAGATTACAGAGAGAGATGGGTCTAAAGTCCGCAAAGGAAAGGGGTTTCTATTTCTTAGGGATTAGAGCAATGAAAGTAGAGTTCATAGAGGGTAAAACTCTGCCTTCCAATCTTGAGGATTCCACCAACTTAAGAAGATCACTCCCTAGAATGTCAAGGAAAGCCAAGAAAAACTCTACTGGCCATCCATCAGGACCAGGAGATTTGTCCTTCTTGAAAGACTTTAAAGCCAGCTCTACTTCTTCCATAGAGATCTGACAAGTGAAGATTATCATGTCCTCTTGATGTTGTAAGAAAGAGGGAAATAATTGAATCACCTTCAACTGTGCTTCAATGTTTGTCGAATCGTCATCTTTGAAAATCTTCGAGAAGTATCTGACACCCAAAGCTTTTAGACCTTTGTCATCCTCAATATAGTCCCCCTACCATCCTGAAGGCCCCAGATGGCATTTTGATTCTTGTGGGCAGATGCAAATGAGTGGAAAAATTTAGTATTGGCATCCCCGAGAGATGCCCAAGTCAATCTACTTTGGAGCTTGGCAGATCGAAGTTCATGATCCAATAACTTCTTTAACTCCTCTTTCAAAGCTGAGAGCCTAAGATTTTCAAGAGTGCAAAATAAACCAGAATCCGAGGATCCCAGAATATCCTGGATTTCTTCTTCAAGGAGATGAATCTTACCTTTCATAGCCAGGGTCTTTTCATAAGTCCATTTTTTTACCTTTCTTTTTAATAAGCGAAGATTCTTTGATAGGCCCTCCATTGCAGACAAATGGTCATCTTGTGCCAGAGTGGGCCATTCATCTCTTACCAGGTTGACAAAAGCTTCATTAGATACCCAGGAGTGATTAAACTTGAAGGGGAGGTAAGTAGAGGTAGTCTCTTCCTTTCATTCCAGGAAGATAGGGTAGTGATCAAAGATGACAGAAGGTAAAGACCAAACTTTGTGTCTAGGGAGGAGATCAGTAAGAGTGAAGGAGAGAAAATAACGATCCAGTCTTTTGCTTATGCCCTCTTTCCCTGACCTCCCATTACGCTAGGTAGGCCTAGCACAAGGTGGAGCAACATCCACCAGATTAAAATCAGCGAACAGTTGTGTGAAGAAGGGTCCAAGAGGGTTAAGAAGAGGCTTGCAACCCCAGACTTCTAAAGCATTCAAAGTGAGATTTAGATCTCCCGCGAGAATGAGTTAGGGAGAGAGAGGAGGCCACCCCTTGCAGCCTCATTCCAAAAAGTATCACGATGCAGGTAAGGGCCGTAACAGTTAATAATTGACAGAGGTATGTGAGAACCCCTAAAACTAGCTTCAAGAAGTATGCCCGCCACATTTTGATAGGCTTTACATCAAACTTTAAGAGGATTCCATCCCAAGAGAAGACCTCCCGAGAGACCCTTAGAGCTGATAGCACAAAATTCCCAACCAAGATAGAGTTTAGAGAAATCTAACAGAGCACAAACTATTCATAGTTTCTTGAAAGAGGATGATATCAGGCGTAGCAGAGACAATAAGACGATGGAGGTTTTTTTGTTTAGCCGAGCCTCTTAGGTCCTGTACATTTAAAGTGACAATTTTCATCACGAAACACTGGTGTCGGGTGACTTTTCTCTAAGGGCCCGAGAGGAGGTAACCGACAGATGTCTCGTCGCGTTTTTTAATCTAGTGGACAGAGGTGTATACGAGGTGGAATCGGAGGTCAAAGCCGAAGCTAGATGAGTGGCTTTTTTCTTCTTTCTAATGGTAACGCTTTCAAAATGTATGGAGTCCAGTGGTAAGACTGAGGGCGAAAGAGCAGTTTTCACAGAGAAGATCTCTAGCGTTTTTTGGAGAGAGGGGTTAGCAAAGGAGGGAGAATGCACAGGACTGTGATGAGGGGAGGTGCTGACCGGAGGACCCGAGCCTACCAGTGGGGGAAAATCAGAGTCTGTAAAAAGAGGTATCGGCTCCGTAGAAGAAGAAGGAACAATATTAACAAAAGGTGGCGAGGAGGGTATATGGAGGGGCGAAACATCATTACAGACAAGGAGGGAATCTGAAAACGGGGCTAAAAAGGGAGCCGAAGGGGTAGGCCCCACAGGAGTAGTAGAGTGTGAGACACCATTCTCTAGGGAGTCCAAAAACAGAATGTCCTGATCAAAAGCATCCTTAAAAAGAGAGAAGGCATTAGAATAAATACCTTTAGACACAGGAGTACACTTCATTGAGGGGGGGCTAAGTGATGTTGTCCTTAGGCAGGAAGATGAAGGCCGCCTCGCCGGTGGAGAGAGGTGCTGGCTCGGGCTAGCCGCACCCTGAAGCAGAAGTGGACAATGTCTTCTCAGATGACCCACCTCCCTACATCGACCGCAGTGGAAAGGAATGTTGAGATAGTCCAACCACTGAGAGAACAAGTGTTCTTGGCACAAAATCTCTACTTCTGCCGGGAGACCTTCTGATATGTCCATTTCCACCAATATTTTCCCCATCCTCTTGTCGTATGAAAGCATAAAATCCTCCTCCATTGCCACAAACCGACCAATTGTGTTGGCAATGCCTTCAAGCAAACTACGACTCCACAGAGGGAAGGGTAGTGAAGGCAGCAAAACCCATAAATGCCTCTTCTTTATACGCTCCCGTAGAGGGTCAAAATGCGCATGCCAATGACTCAGAACCAAAGAACCCTCCCCAATCCTCCATAGTGAATTCAATATAGTCGTGGCATGTGCATCCCACAGGAAAATGAAGACAATCCATCCCCGAGCGAGCAAACTTATGGTGGGAACATAAGACAGGAGCAGCTTCCAATTTTCAATTGCCCATGCAGTCCAATCCTTCTTCCCCAGTTGACAGTACTCCAATCTTCCCACAAGAACACGAGAGCAGAGAGCCTCCAGACGTTCCATATAAATATCACGACCCAACACATACCGGAGTTTACCCTCAAGCACTTTATGTGCTTTGGATTTTCGTCTTCTTCAGGAGCGAATGTGGTCAGGATGAGGGTCGACCACATAAGGGAGGGTAGCCCCATGAATAATGCCTGACATGAGAGGGAGAGAAGGACATTCCCCCACAAAAAGCCCAAAAGACCAGAAGTCAAAGGCCTCACGAGACCAGGGTAAAGTTTAACCAAACCCTAGGGTTTGAGCACCATAACAGGAGAAAGAGACAGCTTTGAGAGGCCCAAGTCGAAAACTGCAGGAGCAAGAGAACGTACAAACCCCGAAAGAAATGAGGGGAAGGAGAACCCTAACAAGACTGACAAGAACAAAGGGGACCAGAACCCCGGAAAGAGCGGGTCAACTGCACTCAAGGTAAATGGGTTTGTGAAACCCTACATAAAGGGTACATACATCATGAAAAGCCCAGATGGAGACAACAGGAAAATTCAACCCCAAATCATGGGTGCTCCGAAAGGTGACGGCCTAAAACAAACGACGTAGAGACGAAAACAAGCCGTCTACCAGGATCGAGAAAAATGAACTCAACCCGAAACCTTGCTCAAACCTACAGAATCCAGCAAGAAACCAAACAAATATTCCCACTTTTTTATTACACTGGTTGGTACTAGTCCTCCGCGGAGGAGGAGGGACTCCACTGACTGAATTCCAGACCAAGACGTGATAAAGAAGCAGGAGACCCGACCCATAGCTCGAGAGCTATAAACCGAGATAGAGCAGATATGGAGTGCCAATCACAAAAGCTACCTTACGAAAGTAAGGAAGGCACAGAGCCCAGTAGAAGGGACCAGCCTAAGACCCTTGCCACCCTGAAAAAAACAGCCCACGTTCGCCCTTGAGCGAAGAAAAACCAGAGAGAAACAGGAATAATGGAGTCGAAAAAGCCACCCCTTGCCACCCAGAAAGAAAAACAACCACAATCGCCCCAAAGCGAAACAAAACCTGAGAGAAACGGGAAAAAAGGAGCCGAAGAACCCACCCGAATGAGAACCACAAGAAGGAGTATCAGAGCTGAAAATAGCCATGGTTTCGCAAGTGACATGGGCAGAGGGGAGCGAAAACTGCTGGGAGAACTAGACAAGCTGGTGGCCAAACCGTAAGTGCCATCGCCACCGGTAACCAGGATCGAGTTCTCTAAGCTCATTGAAAACCCTAAGTGCCATGGCCACCTAAAAAAATCAAAAGCCATTACTAGTTATACACTTCGTAGCGTTAGAGAACTCGGTGGCATAGGAATTCACCAATCCATCGCCCTGGTGAATTAATGAGAAAGTTGTAGTAGGTGGTGCCTTCACGGCGGGAATCAAGGAGGGGAGGACGTTGACGTGCTTGTCAAGATTAGATTGTGAGAAACAGTGACTACCGGAAACAACGACAAAGTAACATAACGCATGGCAAAATCGTCTAAGAATTATACTACTCTTATTCAAAACAAAATTTAACCAAAAATAAATAAAACAAAATTTAACCAAAAATAAATACAAATATGCCACAAAAATATAAATAAGCTAGAGGATTTATTTGAGATTTGAAGTGGATTAAGACCTATTTTTTTATTATCTATGGATGAGCATGAGACAAGTATATTGTTGAAATTGATTATAGAGCAATCTAATTCAAAATTCGAAATAAACAATTATATATACATAAAATAACTGATAATGATAAATTCATTATGGCAAATAATTAGAAGAAAGCCTCAATAATATATATAAAATAAATGATAATTATTAAATAGACAACAACAAAAATATCTAATAACATATAGCTAAACATAAATAACTCAGTTAAAATCGTTTAACTAAAAATACAAAAAATAAAAATAAAATCCAAAGTATATACCCACAAACTATATTTGAGTATGGTACTAGTTTTCAAAGAAAAAATCATCATACGAATTTTTAGAAACTATATTTGAGTATGGTACTAGTTTTAAAAGAAAAAATCATTCATACGAATTTTTAGAAAGAAAATCGTCATACAAAAATTCACAAATTTACTTGATTGGTAACGTCATATCAAATCCATGTGGTCGCGCCCGAAAAATGGGCTGGACGGGTGGATGCAATGAAATCATCATCTGCAGAAAAGTCCTGTCAGTTCATGGAAGTTTACTCTTTTTCCATGGAGTTTCTATTGGAGTTTCCATTGTCAACTATTGCTGGGCCTTGGCACACAATATGGGCTGGACTTTTCTCTGTGTGAGTGGCTAAAAATCTGTGAATCAAAATATTAAGTTATGATCTGTTGAATTTCAAATGAGCTGGGTCAATTCAAAACGAACTAGTGTTTTCTTTGTGGGGGCTGGGTCTAGAATCACGTGGGGGCAAATTGTCCATTCTAAGGGCTTCATTGGATTCAAGTAAAATCTCAATGATTCGTTGAGAGATTCAATTTTATTTTTGGCATCTGTGTCATTTGAGAAAAGCCAAAAGCAGAGTTCAACCATGAAAAAACACTTTGATCCACAGGGAGGCCGGATTTCTGTCGGAATGCGCTCTAAAATTCTCCCTTGAAAATATGGTTTTGATAGCCCTTTACCCCCATCTTTTCAAGTAACATATATTTATTGCTCAGCTCACCATCTTCAATTTATTCATTGCTCAGCTCATTCAATGGGGGAGGAGGATATCTGGTCTGAATTGCCAGAACATCTGAGAGAGGAGCTTGTGGCGCAGCTGCCACTGGAATGTTTGTGTAGATTTCGTTTGGTGTGCAAAGAATGGCATGCCTTAATTTCATCAACCAAATTCATAACAACTAAATGGGCCGAGGCGCCTCCCAACAGGAGGCCATGGCTGGTTGTAGGTCCAGATGTCAAATACAGATTCCTGGCTTACTGTTTCTTTACAAGGACCTGGAAGAAGACATCTGGCATCTTCCTTTCCAATCTCCTACAGCAATACACTTCAAGGAATGCTAGAATTTATTGCGGTGGATCGGCTGCTGGCCTTTTCTTGGTGAATATCACTGATCCATCAAATGCCTCCGAAGTCTTTACTGTCTGCAATCCTCTGACAAGAACCTACTCAAAACTTGAACCCATGTCATCCATATGGTACACTTTCCTCACAGGCATTGTGGGAGGAGAGAACCCGGACAGCCTTGTGACATACAAAGTGGTGGCGGTGGGGATGGGCAATTCGGGTCAGGCAAGTCCACTTATAGTGGAAATCTACAATTCCACCGATAAATCTTGGATGGTTGCAGGGCACCTGCGGGGGGATGTGGTGGTAAAGGGGAGGGGGGTAGTTTTCTGTCATGGTTCCTTCTACTTTTTGACCTTCAAATCCGGGGCTTTCAGCATTATGGGTTTCAACATGGAAGAGGGGACTTTTATTTCTGAGCCATTCCCGCCTGAAATGGCGAAATTCAAGGATCAGACTTGTCCTCAGCTGCTCTCCTGTGGGTCGCGGATTCTAGTCACATGGGGCATACTAAAAAATGGGGGGAATCTTCGGGGGAAGCTTTTACAGGAGGTGGTTATTTGGGAATTTGACAAGGTGAAGGTGGATTCCTCCTATTCATCATCCTCATCATCATTCTCCTGGAAGGAGATTGCAAAGATGCCTCCGTCCATGTGTGAGTATCTTAATACGAGTTTTCCTCGTCATCAAATTGACAGCCTGTCTAAGTGCGTAGCAGTGGGGGATTGTGTGTGCTTCATACTTCATGCAACAGAGGTGATGGAGGTGGCGGTTTATAGTTTAAGTGAAAAGCAATGGAGTTGGCTTCCCAGCTGTTCCTTAGGTGACGATAACGCTATTTCTAGACAGGCAAGCTATGCCACTGTTATGGCCTATGTACCGATGTACCGAGGCCTGACATGAAAGTAGCGTGAAGCCTGGTATGCATACGTTTGCCTTTTACATCTCCTTTTGCTTTTTACCTTTGCCTTTTAAACAATAGCACAATCTTGCTTAAATTTAGGCATTCTTGACAAGTTGTCTTGTCTTGTAATGATCTTAGACTATTAACAGAGACCTGTACGCACAACTTTGAATTAATACAACTGCAGGCCATCGTTAAGATCTCATCACAATTTTTATCTGAATAATATCATGAGTAAATTGTCGACATTCCTTTCTAGTATCCCAAATGGGGAACTGTATCCAGAAAAGACCTAGCTGATAACTGAAATGCAGTGATTTTTCTAGATTGACAAATTGGCTACAGAGTACACAGTTCTTGCAAAAGTAGGGACTGTATTTACTGTAGGAAGATATTTGAATCAAGGGACAATTGATGTCTGAAATGCAGTGGTTTTTCTAGATTGACAAATTGGCTACAGAGTACACAGTTCTTGCAAAAGTAGGGACAATTGATAACTGAAACGCACTGGTTTTTCTAGATTGACAAATTGGCTACAGAGTACACAGTTCTTGCAAAAGTAGGGACTATATTTACTGTAGGAAGATATTTGAATCAAGGGACAATTGATGTCTTTTTCCATAAGCAGGATGTTGGATCTGTACTTTTTAAGGCTTTACCAATGGCACCTAGCCAGCAGATGCTGATGCAAATTTGGAAAACTTTATTGCTTAACCATAAATCCCATAGTGACATGGGGTAGATCTGTCGTCAATTTCCCTGAAAGATAGACATAAACATTTATGCTGAAACGGGCTCAAAGCTATGCTGTTATAGCCTGATAGAAGACTTGTTGTAATAGATTGAAATAATTAGCTCAAAGTAAAAATAGATAACGTTTTAGATATCAAATCATAAGAAATCAGTCAATGGCATGCATTCCATATCAATAGAGTGGAAATTTTAAATCAATAATGAAGTGTAAATCTAACATATGTGCACTAGAAGCTAAATCACAACTGCACTTGGCATTTCAAATACCATATCTGTTGAATCATTGCACACATTCATTGGCTTAAGCTTGTTCTTATGACAACAATAGATTACATCAAACCTAAAAGTATAAGGGTTGCAAATTGAGCGATCATATCATTATATGATGCTTCCTTATCGTCTAAAAAAATCCTTGGGATTTTTTTCTAATAATAAAATTATTCTTTTCATTATTTAAGTAACGTCGTTGAATAAGTTTCTTTTTCTCATGCCACTTTCAATTATCATTGTCTCTCTTCATTGAGCATCCTTGTTGTTCGAACTCTTTTTTTTCCATCATGTTATTGTCGATTGTTATTCTCTCTCTTCATTCAACAACCTTGCTAATCAAACTCTTTGCTACAGGTATTCTACTTTCCCTGAAATTCTGTTTGGTTTTATTTTGTCAATTTCCTTTTTGCCTTCACAGCTGTGTTCATTACTTCAATATCTAATTCCTTTAGACTGCGGATACCTCTTACATACTTCTTTATTCTGTAATTTCCAATTTTCCACCAAGTTTCTGGGACATGGGAAACATAGGCCCTGGGGGCATTTATGTAAAAATTTCTTTCAAATTTTAGGAAATGTTAAAGGAGCAGGGCGTCTTCAACATAAGATACCTAGCCATAAATACTACAAAGTTTATATTAGAATATATACAAACTGAAAGTTCGAGCATAAGTCATTAAAGTTTTTAATTTTATAATCTATAAAGTAATACAAGTTTACAATGTACATAAAGAGAAATAAAATGAAATATAATTATACATAAGCTATAATTGATAAAACAAAATCAGAAATACAATCATATTGAACAGCAAATAAAATCAATGCTAGAGAGAAAAGAAATAGTGGACGGTGTAGCCGTTTATCATTTATTTTTTTTATATTTTTTGTCAAAATATATATATATATATATAAAAGAATGCCATCTTTATTCTGCAATTTCCAATTTCCACCAAGTTTCTGGGACATGGGAAACATGGGCCCTGGGGGTGTTTATGTAAAAATTTCTTTCAAATTTTAGGAAATGTTAAAGGAGCAGGGCATCTTCAACATAAGATACCTAAATGTTAAAGGAGCAGGGCGTCTTCAACATAAGATACCTAGCCATAAATACTACAAAGTTTATATTATAATATATATAAACTGAAAGTTCGAGCATAAGTCATTAAAGTTTTTAATTTTATAATCTATAAAGTAATACAAGTTTACAATGTACATAAAGAGATATAAAATGAAATAAAATGAAATAGAGCATAAGTCATTAAAGTTTTTAATTTTATAATCTATAAAGTAATACAAGTTTACAATGTACATGAAGAGAAATAAAATGAAATATAATTATACATAAGTTATAATTCATAAAACAAAATCAGAAATACAACTATATTGAACAGCAAATGAAATCAATGCTAGAGAGAAAAGAACTAGTGGACGGTGTGGCGGTTTATCATTTATTTTTTTATATTTTTTTTTTGTCAAAAAAATCAAAAGAAATGTAAGGATGCCATCTTTAAGAAAAAACCATTTCTCTTTTTCCAGGAAATGCCCCTTTTGAGTTTTCTTGAGTTTCTCTCTAACAAAATCGTTTCCAAGTTTCCAGATATGCAGGGGGCATGAAAGTGCATTTCCTACCCTGAGGGATGTGTCCCCTGTGTGGTAATTTCAATTCCTCTCATCTCTTTTGATGGTTTTTTGATACTATTAATTTGCTTTATTATTTTTCTTTTCACTTGCTTATTCTCTACTATTAACACTATGGGGTTTCTTGATCTGAAAATATAGCTGTAAAGAAAAGAGAGAGAATTATATTAATAGTGTTAATTTTTTTTTTCTTTGGTAACGACTTTATGGTTTTTTTCATCAGAAAAATATTGATGTGAAGAAAAGACCCATACATTATAAAAGAAAATAAAAATAAGAGGATAGGATAATTAATGCAGAGAAACTTTTCTTTTGTGTCGGAGTTTTCTAATTCTTATAGTAACAAAAACTTAATTATTATGCCTATAGTCACAAAAATAATTTTAAATTTTTTTAAGGTTACGCCTATAGTCACAAAATTAATTTTAAAATTTTTTAAGGTGAAATGATAGTTATCATTACCTTTTCAATTGTGGGGTTCCAAACGTGGCACTACCTTGGACAGGTATTCTCATGTCTGAGGTGAGGCCATGCTTTTTCGTCTTTTGCCATCATGTAGGAATTTGAGACATGTTTCTCTATTTGCTACGCCCTGTTTCATCTCATCAATTGTTTCTCTCAACCATGGGTTCTAATGGAAGGTTTGTTCCTTCAATGGCATCAGAAGATCACTTGTGGGTTTGCAGACTAGAATGGTGATCACTACAAATCAAATTCAGTTTTACGGTTATTGAATACAATGAAGAAAATGCTTTTTTATTATTTATCTTTAATGTTCAACTGTATTTGCACATGTTCTTCATTCTCCTATACAATTGTGCTATATCCACATCCCTAAAACACTTTCCTTTTAACAAAATATAAGTGTTGCATCACTGTGCTTGGATTTTAAAATGTTTTCACCCTTTCTGCAACTGCTTTTGTACCTGCACTTGCACCTTGTTGCTGCCTTTCACACACCTGGGTCACGTGGCATAAATCTTCAAGCCACTCGGTGTGTCCTTGGGGGCAAGTCTCGAGTCAAGGCTGTCACTTTGTCCTTGACTCCTCCGTTTAGGCTCAACTCCTAATGAAGCCAAGGGGGGTAGACCCTATTAAGTTACTAAGGCTAATTATTTAGTGTGATGGTGTTATATTGATTGAGTTACTTAGGAGTTTGAGATTTAACCATAAAAAACCGTAGATGACAAGATACAAAATGAGTGCACGAAAGCACAATGTTGAGACACAATATATATATATATATATATATATATATATATAGCAAGAAAATAACCAGTGCCTTAAAATGGGGTAAAAAGATAATCAATGTACTTGCATGTGCTTGGAGTGAATGATTTGCGATTGCCTCTTGGTACGTTTTAAGTTAATGTGAAATATGAGTTGATTAAAATTAGGCAAAGGGGGAGGACTCCAGATATATCCGAGAGTACTTGGAGTATGTCCAAAACTAAATCGTCACGGCTACCCGCAAGGAATATGTGGGCTGAATAGAGTCTCTGAGGCTATTGTTCATAATGCACCCGCATCTGTAATAGAGATCGGCGCCCTGAGGTCACTTTTCAGGAGTTCCTGCTTCCTTTGGGTATTTTGCCACCGTAATGGTTTGATCTAGGTTTTGGATTTTCACCTGATGGTTTGTCAATTTGGGAGAGTGAGTCCTAATTATTCTAGTCACTCAAGTGCTTTTGATACAGCTTGACTGATTGGACGAACCGCAGCCAAGTGTAGAGCATACACACCAGAGTGTTGTCAATTTTAGTAAATTTTGAGATGGGTGTTCTTATTAAACAAAAAACCCTCCAAGAACCTCTTTCGATCCAAGTGGATCTCAATCAGGGAATCAATGAGGAATTAATTTTATTAAAACTGAAGAAACATTTGATGAAAAAGAAAACCAAGATACACAATGCCATACTCTAATTAGTCCTACCACGCATCTCTTTCCCCTTTTGGGTCAATCGGGAAGTCGTGAGGTAAGTATTAAATTACTTTGAAACCTTAGATATGGAATATGGAATTGATAATAAATCAAAGTATACTACCCTGCAGATTAGAACTACGCTAGATTGCAAACAAAAAGGAATGAAAAACAAAAAAAGACACAGACGAAATCCCCCCAGGGGGGATGGTTGAAAAGACCTTTTCTTTTTATTCGTAGCGATTTACAATATCAACAAATTGAAATTGATGCACTTTGGTCCTTGTTATCTGGGATCCAAAGGCTTACAACAAGCTTGTAACAAGCTAGAATTAAAACACAGTGGTGGGGAAGCTTCCAGGAAGCTCTAGTTCGTCCAAGAGTCGGAAATTGGGCAGAGTCTCATTCTCTTTTTTGTTAGACTTGCTAAAAAACAGCGAGCAATTAAAATCAAATGTGCCCAAACACACTTTAAAAGTGTTTTGGATCTTGGCTTGCTGTTTGGGGCAGCCAATGAGATGTGCACTTTTATTGCAGAATATGAAACTTTAAAGTACAGCAAAGGAAACTACCTTAAAAGCAAGCTACAAATTTTCTTTAAAATGCTTGCAAAAAAGAGGATAG
>LPNX010384002.1:15409-67877 GCA_001517045.1 Pseudotsuga menziesii | reverse complement strand
TTCTGACAAGAAAATTAAGATTCTCCGATCAGACAATGGAGGAGAGTACACCTCAAAAGAGTTTGATGCCTTTTGCAAAGATGCAGGAATAAAGAGGGAACTAAATACTCCCTACAATCCCCAACAGAATGGGGTAGTGGAAAGAAAGAACAGAACCATCATGGAGGCAGTGAAGACAATGATATATGATCAAGATCTTCCAATGCACCTATGGGCAGAAGCGGCAAGAACTGCTGTGTATGTACAAAATAGAATATCTCACAGTACTCTTGGGTTCAAAACTCCAGAAGAGATATTCACGGGAAAGAAGCCTGAGGTAAGTCACCTCAAGATATTTGGTTGTCCAGTATATATTCATATACCAAAAGAGAAAAGAACCAAATTAGACCCTTCCGGAAAGAAGGGGATATTTGTTGGATATTGTGAAGTATCCAAAGCATTTCGAATCTACATTCTTGGATTCCACCACATGGAAATCAGTCGAGATGTGACATTTGATGAAGAGGCAGCTCTCAAGAGATCTAGGGAGTGCCAACTTGAAGAAGTGTATGAAGAAGAGACACCACCCAGAAATAAAGAAACTACATGTCTCCCTGAAGATGAAGCTCCTGAAGAACATGACATGGCAGAACCACAAGAACCTCCCATGATGGAGATATCAAGAAAAAGAAAGCCTGCTTGGACAAGAGAAATTTTACGAGAGGTAGAAAGATATGGAGCTCCTGAATGCTCTATAAGGGAAAGAAAGAAACCTAATACTTTTTCCAACTATGTAGCCTTGATGTGTGATCTAGTAGAAGAAGAACCTACAAACTATTAAGAAGTGGTACAGAAGAAAGAATGGGTAGAAGCAATGATTGAAGAATACCAGTCAATAATGAAGAATGATGTATGGGATATAGTTCCCAAACCAGAAGGAAAGAGTATAGTATCCTCCAAATGGATATTCAAAATAAAGCATGCAGCTGACAGAAGTATCGAGAAGTATAAAGCAAGATTTGTGACCAGAAGTTTCTCTCAAAAAGAGGGAATTGATTATGAAGATACATTTGCTCCTGTAGCACGATATACTTCGATTAGAACTATCATGGCACTAGCATCCATAATGAAGTGGGACTTACACCAGATGGATGTGAAAACAACTTTTCTGAATGGTGTTATCGAAGAAGAAGTTTATATAGAACAGCCTCAAGGATTTGAAGTTGAAGACAGACATACTCATGTATGCAAGTTGAAGAAGGCCTTGTATGGTCTTAAACAAGCTCCCAGAGCTTGGTATGAGCGGATAGATAGTTTCCTGTCAAGCATGGGCTTTACCAAGAGTAAAGCTAATCCTAACCTTTACCTCAAGGTTGTAGAAGATGAACCTATCATCCTACTACTATATGTGGATGATTTATTCTTGACAGGAAATTAGAAACAGATTATGAAAAGCAAGAAGAGACTAGCAGAAGGATTTGAGATGAAAGACCTTGGGTTAATGCATTATTTCCTAGGTCTGGAATTATGGCAAAGAAGGAATCTTTCTCAATCAGGGAAAGTATGCAGTAGAGATATTGAAAAGATTCAACATGTTGGAATGCAAAGCCTTGTCCACACCCATGGATTTCAACCTGAAGTTATTAACTGATGACTCATCGGAGTTAGTGGATGTGACTCATTACAGACAGATCATTGGGTCATTGATGTATTTGTCAAATACCAGACCAGACATTTGTTTTGCTGTGAACACCTTAAGTCAATATCTAGTTCAACCTAGACGGGTTCACTTGGTAGCTGCAAAACATGTGATGAGATATTTGAAAGGAACTATAGACTTTGGTCTATACTATGATAATAGCCATGAGTATAGATTGTATGGCTATACAGATGCAGATTCGGCCAGAAGTATCTCAGATAGAAAAAGCACATCAGGTGGATGTTATAGTCTGGGATCTCATGGTTTAGCAGAAAGCATTCCAGTGTTGTACTAAGCACAGCCGAAGCAGAATATACAGCAGCTTGCTCTGCTAGTTGTGAAGCCATATGGCTTCGGAAGCTAATGTCAGGATTATTCAACCTAGAATTGGACACTACCATGATTCTATGTGATAACCAAAGTTGTATAAAGATGACAGAGAACTCTGTGTTTCATGACAGATCAAAGCACATAGAAATAAGATATTTCTACATTCGAGATATGATGTAGAAGGGAGCCATAAAGCTCCAGTATGTGAGTACTGATGAACAAGTTGTTGATGTGTTGACAAAGCCTCTGTCTCGAGTGAAGTTCAAACACTTTCGAGACAAGCTTGGTGTGGTTCGAAAAGATCTTCCCCGAAAGGGGAAGTAGTGATGTTGCAGTGGGATTGTATCATCCCTGGGCACTTGCCCTAAAGTGATCCGGAGACCTCGGTCTTCGAGAATGAAGAGGGATTGTATCATCCTAGGACATCTATCCATAATAGATCCGGTGACCTCAGTCCTCGAGAATGTGGTAGGATTGCATCATCCTTGGACATCATCCTAAAGTGATAGGGACTGATTCTCCCGTAATCAATCCAGTGGCTTCGGTCCTCGAGAATGTGGTAGGATTGCATCATCCTTGGACATAGTCCTAAAGCGATAGGGACTGATTCTCCCGTAATCAATCCGGTGGTTTCGGTCCTCGAGAATGTGGTAGGATTGCATCATCCTTGGACATAGTCCTAAAGTGATAGGGACTAATTCTCACGTAATCAATCCGGTGGCTTCGGTCCTTGAGAATGCGGTAGGATTGCATCGTCCTTGGACTTAGTCCTAAAGTTATAGGGACTGATTCTCCCGTAATCAATCCGGTAACTTCGGTTGTCGAGAATGTGGTGGGATTGTATCATCCCTGGACTTTAAGTCCAAAAGTGATCCAAAGACTTTTTTGTCTTTGAGTTGTGGATTGCAGGTTGTTGCTGATGATGATGATGTCGTACTGATCGAAAGATCAGAGTATGATGATGATGACGTACTGATCGAAAGATCAGAGTATGATGATGTACTGATCGAAAGATCAGAGTATGATGATGATGACATACTGATCGAAAGATCAGATTATGATGATTCAATCTTTCTTTAGGATTCTCTAGAGATGTTGCAACCCCAAACTTCCCAACCATACAAGATAATGAAAGCGACAAGAGTTTCAAAAAGAAACTCTTTTTTATCCCACCTCACAGGGTTTCTCAGCAACGATGTATAATTTGGAAGAACTCGAACAAGATGTGCACGAACCAGTAACAGTACTGGGAATGGCCGACATGCAAAGTCAAGATAACTGAGGAATGGCCGAGTTAGGATTCAACTTCCTTTGAACAAGAGCATAAAGGAAAATGGTCACCGAAGGTAGGCTACATGGACTCGATATGCAAATTGGGACATCTCTGTGACACAGGAGGCATCAACAGAGGCTCCATAGGGATTGGAAGCTTAACCAATCGATGGAAATAAAATCAGAGTAACGAGTACAACTCCTAAAGTCAAACTAGTAACCCAACCAATGGATGTGATATACAATGCTCTGTTCGAAGGTGACACGACTCGACTGCTACCAAAGATAACATCTTTTCTTGTCCGGTTTTTTGGTTTTTTATATTTTTTGGACTTTTTTAGATATTTTGAAAAGCTTGAAAAAGAATAAAATTGCTTTATAGTTACAAATCGAGGAGAAGACGAGTGTCAGGGGACAAGTAAACTAGTTCCAAGCAGCGGAACATACCTATGCTCAATGCAAGAAAATATGTGCAAGATAACGACACTCGAGGGAAGGTACCCTGCTGGTAAAAAATGGGGAATTAAGCTACAAAAGATATATATAAAAAGGATCTACCTGGCTAGACATGAGATGAGCTCGGGCTATATGGCTGATAATCAATGTCACGAAAGCCGGCATAAGGCTCAATAAGGCAAGAAAAACTCATGATAATGCAATTACAACTTGACATATACAAGGGAGTCCCGGGGGAATGGCCAACATAAAGTTCAAGAGGAGTATGAGGCTCTTACTCAAAGACATGGTGGTACTATACAAAGGACTCCCACACCCTAAAGGAGAAATGTCGGCATGGGCACCAAATTCAATACAGGATCTAACTAGGGTACCCATGTATGGGAAAGCTCTACCATTCACATAATGTCACTTCTAAAAGCAGCATGAAGGTTCCTTGACAATATGGAATGGGTTTGTACTTAGGGTTAAGATGAAACGGTCATAAGGCCATGCAAAATGCAAGTGGATGTGAAATACTAACCTATATGTCAGCTTAGACATAATACCTGAAATAGGCACGAACGGGTCGAATACAAGGTCAAACCGCACTCAAAACAGGCTCCTACAACATCAAATTAGTTCAAATGGTCCAAAATGGTCAGAAACGGTAAAAACCTATAGGAAGTGGGTAAAAATTTCAAATTTTTTTCTATAAAATAGGGAAAAATTAAAATTTTCATACCATTTTGAATTTTTACCCACCATAGTGCATTTGAGTCTAGAACTTCAAAAGCGAATTCCGAGAGCATCGTCCGGCGGAATCACTCCGTGTTTGATCCAGGTAAATTCCCTTGTCCCTCCCCTTCATTTTCATGTAAAAATTTTAAATTTTCACGATCAATTTATTTTTTAAGGCCATCCCAACTTGGGCATTTCAGTCCACGTGGATATCACGCCTTTTTCTGCATATAGGGATGACAATATGCGGAAAATTCCATGAAATCCACGTACGTATGAGGTTGTTTTGAACAAAGTCGCGTATAGGGCCGCGAACATGGTTTTAATGCGTAAATATTGATCAAAACTTGTAATTAATGTGCAGGATGGTGCTAGAATTGAGAGAGAGGGAACATGGTGATATTGAGGAAGCTGTTCAGGCTGACCTCATGGCTCAACAAACATTACCAGAATGCAGGCTATAAAAGTTTTGGTGCCTTGGCAGCTTGAGGGAAAAGCCAAGACTACTCCAGCTGCTAGTAGATTATTGGGATCCAGAGTTTGAGACCTTTCAGATAGATGGGATGTCACTCAGCATTGAGGTTGAGGACATATACTTTATCGCGGGTTTGTACCAACGAGGGGAGGTGGTGAACCTACGATCCCATGGGCCAAGAGGCAGGCTGACTATAGATGAATACATAGTTGTGTATTGCCTTCCCGATACAGAGAAGGTTGGGATTCAAATCCCGACAAACTTAGTTCAGAACCTAGGGCTGAAATCCATACTATTGGCATTGAGCAGGATCACAGGCCTAAAATCACTCCACCAGACCTCACGACCATTGATGTTCTACGCTGTAGAGTGTATGCATCCCATGATATATGACTGGAGTATTATGCTGCTGAGCAACATGAAACAACAACTCAGTGACTACAAGATGGGTAGGGTGCGAAACTTCGGTTTTGGCAGCATACTGAGCACATTCTTTTTTGAGCGGGTGCCAGTGCTAACCCAAAGATTAGACATTACTCCACATGGAGTTTGGGATCTGGCTAAGCGACGCTGGGCCAATGTCATGCACAGATAGGGAGGTGGAAGGGTGGCTAACCCCTACCCAGCAAATTTCTTTCCATGGTGGTAGAGATATATCGTCGCCATAGATGACTATCCCTATGCAGGGTCGACTTCCACGGAGACCTAGACATGCCCCTACCACCAGGAGCGGCTTATGGAGACATAGGTAATGAATCCCAAACCCACTTTTAATTTTTGAAATATTTAAATTTTTTTGGTATATGAAATCAAAAGACATGTTTTTGGTGTAACGACACATAGTGATACTCTGTCATGTATATGCAGATGTGGGACCACGACGGCCAGATGGCTTTCCTTGTCATCGATGGAGGGGAAGAGGTGATGAGATCATGGGTGCGGATGCAGAGCGAATGCTCTAAAGCATCCACACGAACTTCATTCGATTGACATAGAGAGTACCCATGGCGCAAGTTGAGGACTTGCCTGAGGCCATGCAGCGCCAGGTGGTTGGAGTACCGCGGGCATGGGTTCGATTGTTTTGTCGGCTAGCTAGAATCGTGGTGTGCTACCACGACCAACGCCCTCCTCCACCTCAGTCTTAGAGACCTAGTTGTATATTTTTTCTATGACCATGTAGTATATTTTGGTGGCTCGGAAGCCCCAATTTTGTATATGACACTTATGTATGATGACGTCACATTTTTAAAACTTAATGAAAAATATTTATGATGATCGATTATTATTCTATTTACATGTGTAAAATGTGTTTGTGAAATGCTTATGGTATGTGAAAAAAATACCAATATAGTACATAGTTAGCATATGAATCAACAACTTGATTAAAATTTCTTGGAACATGAATGTATGTTATACTCTCAAATTGTCGTTCTGGCAACCTTACACGCAAGAATCTTTGTAACAATGTCAGATCCCTAATATGATACAAGCCATTAAGTTGTGAAACCACTAACTGCGAATCAAGACGTACCTCAAGAGAAAGAAAACCATGTGAATTGGCATCCCACAATAACTCAATCACGACACTATATTCAACAACATTTTTCAACGAAGGCCGTTAACATATGCCTCCTGAAGACAACACTTGACCCATAGGAGTATAGATCACCCAAGCAGCCGAAGCTGAGTTTTGAGTGTGGCGGCTAGAACCATCAGTGAATCCTATATAAATGGAAGACTCCATCGACATCTTCCATCAAAAACGAAAGCTAATCAACAAACCCGATCACCATAAGAAGACCTAAATATGCAATGGAAAAATGTACAATAATATACAAAAATCAGCCCTGGCTGAGGATCATGCATAGAATTTTGAGATAGAGCCCATTTCTAGGCTCTTCCAAGGCTATCCCTTCATAATCAACCAACTCATAGGTGCCTTTATCTAAGACATGCTTAACCATGTAAGGACCATGCCACATAGGATCGAAATTTCCTGCCCCCAAGGGTTCCTTAGCTTGATCCCACAAAAGGACCAAGTCACCTTCACTAAACCTCCTAGGACAGACAAACTTATCGTACTGGACCTTAACACGACTCTTGTTAACCTCAAGAGGCACTAAAGCATCTCGATGCTACTCATCAAGCTACTCCAATTGGAACAAACGCTCTTCCAATGCGGAAGTCTCTGGTAAAAGCTCCACATCTAGCTTCAAAGAAGGGATTTTGCATTCAACCGGTAATACTGACTCCACCCCATGCACAAGCTCACAGGGAGAAAAAACAATGGCAGTCTTGACCACGGTTCGATAGGCCCACAAAGTAGGATCCAACATGATATGCCAATTATTCTTTCTCTGTGTGATGGTTCGTTGGAGAATGGACTTAAGTGACTTGTTCACTACTTCAACTTGTCCATTTTCTTGAGGGTAATAAGAAGAGGAGTTCTCTTGCTTATGTCCTAACTTCAAAGACAACTTTTCCATCATTTTTTTCTAAAAGTTCCTTCCAGGGTCAGTGAAAATATCTCTCGAAATGCCAAACCGGGTGATAATTTGGTTAAATATGAAATGCGCGGCTGTTTCACCGTTGGATTTAACTGTGGGATAGCCTCTTCCCATTTCGTGAAGTAATCGACAACCACAATAATATGATGGTGCCCCCTAGCTGAAACTGGGTTGCAATCCATAAAATCAAGCCCCCAATTGGTGAAGGGACCGACGTTGACAACAGGATGCAAAGGGGTGGGATGCGAGTGCATATTACATGCAAACACTTGGCAAGGGTGGCGCTTCTTGACTGCATTAATGCAATCTTTAAAGATGGACAGCCAAAAATAGCCCGCTCTTAAGATTTTTTGGGCTATAGAAAGCCCAGATAAATTACCACCACACGCCCCTCCATGGCAATCATTAAGCACGACCTCAGCCTCAACATGAGTTAAACAACGAGGTAAAATGGAATAAACCCCACAGAGATACAAAGTACCATCCACTATGAGGTAGTTCTTCACTACGTGACGTAGTTGTTGCCGCTCATTTCATGAGAGGTGAGTAGGGTCCTTCAATGTTTGAAAATACACGATAATATCCCCGTACCAAGGGTCCACAGTTGAGATGAGGAAGATATGCTCATCAATAAAAGAATCCTCATAAACCTCCTCTTCATCCAAATTTGGAAAATCTGATATGAGCTCAGCAAATATTAATGATTTCTTCGAAACAAACTCAAGATCAAACTCCTGCAATATCACAATCCATTTATTATATTTTCCCCCAATCATCCTTCTAGTGAGGATGAACTGAAATGGATTGATGTGAGCTACGGCCAAAGTTTGGCAAAGGAGAATGTAATGTCTCAAATGCTGAACCGCTTGAACGATAGCTAAGGTTATCTTCTCAACATAGGAATAACGAAGTTTCGCATCAATCAGGTTTCGTCTAAGATAATAGATGACATACTCATGAAGCTCCTCATCCTCTTGAACCAATACCATACCAATAATCTCTTGAGATGCGGCTACATAAATAAAAAAGTATGGTGGAGTAAGCATGGGGGCCGTTTCTAAGGATTTCTTCAAGGCATCGAAAGACTCCTGGGCTTGCTCATCCCAGTAAAAAGGGGTGTCCTTCTTCAACAAACGCATGAAGCCTTTAGTCAAACTGGCGAATTTGACCACGAACCTTCGTAAGAAGTTTGCCATTCCTTGTAAACATTGAAGATGTCGAATGTTACATGGGGGAGACAATTGAAGTATTGCCTCAACCTTCAAGGGATCGACTCTTCAAGGGAATATATGGCATCTGATGGGATAAAGCAGCATAAACATCAGATTACAAAACTAAGACAGTGATCATGATCTATCTTCGTCGCTACAGATCTAAAAAATCGCATCATTCATTTGTCGCAGCAGTATCAACACAACAGTATAAAACAACTTTAACCATCATTTATCAGAAATGTAACAGAATTGGAAGAGATCTCAACAACATCATAAAAGAGATGGAATAGATCACAGCATCATTAGTAAATCATAACTGAAAGACAACAACAATAGATCACAACATCATCATAACAGATTCGACACACTTCTCATTGATATCGCAGTAGAGAAAACAGTAAGACAAAGACAATATTTGTGCAACAACTGTCATGTCATATTCATTCTGTGCAACATATCCAAATAGATAATTCTTCCATAGTAAGAGACCAATTACATCCCAAAACTCAGACAGATCACAGATAAAACATATGATTCTCCTCTGTCTATCGCTATCCAGGTATTATGATGTCTGTTACAATTGCAAAACTAGCTATATATATAGGCTTGCGCCTTTACATCGAAGTTCCACTTCTAACTAACTTCTAACCACTAATGACCTATGGTGACAAAACTTGGTCAAATAATATATTAAATATTCAAAAACGGTTATCTTTCCGCCCATCGCTCTGATTTGGCCTTGTGCAGTGTTGCGTGAGCTTGTGCAGCTGCCATGACGCTGCACAACTCACTTACCAAAACCCCTGCCAATAGACTAAGCATAGGGATCATTTCTAAGGATTTCTTCAAGGCATCGAAAGAATCCTAGGCTCACTCATCCCAGTAAAAAGGGGTGTCCTTCTTCAACAAAAGCATGAAGCCTTTAGTCAAATTGGAAAAGTTGACCATGAACCTTCGTAAGAAGTTCACCATTCCTTGTAAACATTGAAGATGTCAAATTTTACGCGGGGGAGACAATTTAAGTATTGCCTCAACCTTCAAGGGATCGACTCTGATTCCCTCCTTGGATACGATGAATCCTAGTAAACGACCAACCTTCACGCAAAAGATGCACTTATGAGGATTTAAATGAACTTGATAATGACGACATCTTTCGAACACTAATCGCAAATGATAAGGATGATGCACTCTCAAACGAGAGTGAGTAGATAAATCATCCAAATACACTTCAATAATTGTTTTAAGATCATGAAAGATCAAGTTCATGGCCCGCTGAAATGTAGCTCCGATGTTTTTAAGACCGAAGGGTATCTTCCGATATGCAAAAGTTCCCCAAGGACAAATAAATGCAGTCTTATTTTGATCCCCGGGTTTAATTTGTATATGATTATATCCATAAAAGAAAATACCTCACTTCCCACACACTCATCCAAAATTTGATCAATAAATGGTGTAGGGAAATTATCTTTAGGATTGGCTCGATTTAAATTATAGAAATCAGTACATATTCGGATTGCTCCCTGCTTCTTATCCACCGAAACAGGATTTGAAACCAACTCTATCAAGGGAACGTGATAGATAAAACCAACTTTAAGCATTTTCTTTATCTCTACTTTAATGGCGGGTGCTTTCCTAGGATTCACAGCACGCAAACGCTGTCGAACCGGTTTGGCATCCAGATAGCTTTTGATTTCGTGTTCGACAATACAAAGGTCTATACCTGGAATTTCTTCATACGACCAAGCGAAAACATCATGGAATTCTTTAAAAATATTGGTGTACTTTTTTATCTCATCGAGGGAACAATCGACCCCAATGTACACGTTCTCAATCTTACCAGGATCACGAGTTGATAGGAATCATTGGTGACAAGCTATTCATGTTCCCTTCAGCAATCTGACTAGGAGAGCTTAATGGGACCACAAGGCTACCAATTTTCTCACTTAGAATATCCCTAAATTCATCACACTCTAAACGATCGAGCTCAGGAAGGAAATACGACCTATGGTGCAACTCTTAAGGTTGTTCTACCCTAGACATGGCCTCAAGAATAGCTTCATCTGACGGAAAACGTCATCAAGGAAATCTTGAGAGTGAGATGACTCTACTGCCCATACAGGTAGCACATAAGGGTCCTCATCCTCTGTCTGCAAAGAGGAAGGACTAAGATCTACAACATGATCAATATTAGCTTGATACGCCACCATTACTGCGGGCAACGACACGTCTGTCTCGGCAAGTATAGAATTATCACTCGAAGTACTCGATGAAGGAAGAATCTAAGGATCCTCCATATGAGAAGTGCGAAAGGATACTGAATTCAACAAGGTCGAAGCCTTACCAAGACTAGACCCAATCATAAGGACAAGCGTAGAACAACTAATGGTTCCCATAAGAGAAGGAGACATACCCACACCCACTTTCTTAGTTGTCGGCTGAGAATGATTGATAATCAGGATAGAAGCTCCTGATGATGCTGACACACTCGGATTTTGGAAAGACTTCTAATCGATGGTAACGATCTTCCCATCCAAAGGAAAACAAACCACTCGGAATAGGGAAGAGGCTACAACTTGCATATTGTACATCCAATTCCGGCCTAGTAAAAGATTATAGTCAAGGGGCGCATCAACCACCTCGACCTCGATCGCACAGTATTCCCTCCCAATTGGACCTCTACAGAAGGAAGTATACTGTGCTCCCTAAATGATATTCCATCGAAAGCAGTAAAGATATTGGTAGACTGAGACAACATGGGAGAACCTAAGACCTTCCAATAGGCCAAATACATAACGGAATCGACAGCGCCTTCATCAATCACAGTACGCATGATGGTGTTGTTGAGACACTCTACATGAAAGAGACACGTAGTAAGGAAAGCGAGGTTGGATTCCATGAGTTTCAAATTTGATCACGGAAGGAGAGCTATCATCACCAACCCCAAGAGCAGACAACAAGGCCTTCCTTTGGGAAGGACAAGTATGAAGCACTTCTAATGCAGACATCGCACAAGGAGTCTATCCCAAATCCTCGACAACTGAATAGTTCTCGGCAGCTCGAGCATTAGGATTGTTCCCCGAAATCTTCAAGACTCCCTTAGGAATGCAAGGTGGAGCTTCGGGCTTATATGTAGGATTTTCAATTCGCAAAGAGCTCTCAGGTGGAGCAGGTTCTTTCCCGAGGTCAGATTGTGACAAACCATAGTATTTCGCACGCGTCACAACATTTGTAGCATTCACCATGTTGATGCAACCGTGACCACTATCGACATCTGACGGGTTTGGAATCCCACTAGAAGCACTACCAGGATCAATGGTCCTCGAGTTCATATTTTGATTATTAGTTAAAAGATTAGTAAACATAGTTGGGCCCTGTACTATGAACTTCGAGGTGTCCTCCATACGAGGGCACCAGTTAGTGAAGTGATTGTCCTTACACAACTTATAAGGAAACTTCACCTTACGCTTAGGCTACTTGTCCCCCCTAGCATTGTTCATGTTATTGTCATTATTATTACCATTTTCATTTTTATTCCCACCCTTACGATTATTTTTTCCTTTCTTTTTATTCCTTCCAGGCTACTGGTTGCCTTTCGGGTTCGACGATTGTACTGAAAGCACACTCGCAGATTGTGTAGGATGAGACAAAGCCGTGGCTTGTCCCGATGCACGCTGGTTAAGCGATAACTGGCTCACTTGTTTCGTAACCGAGTCTACTGGTTTGGTACTTGTGGAGCCAACAATACCATCAGCATATGGCCTAGGTTTAATCTTGGGGTCAAAATTGGATCTTGGGACATTCAGGATAATCTCTTAAAAGAGTCCGGACTGAGCATAAATCAAATCCAACTCTTGAGCCCTAAAAATAGCTTGGTCCTTGTGAAAACCCCAATTTTTTTTTAAAAATTAAAAAATTTTAAATAAATAATATTTTCATAAATGCAGCCACTAATTGTTTAATTAGTTATATGTTACTGAATTCATTATATGATTTACTTATTTGATTATGTTTAACTTTACAGAACAGTTTCTTTCAGTTTACTGATTTGTTTTCTCTTTGCGACCACAAGGTGGGACTATCATGAAAATTCTGGGCTTACTTAGCTTTCGAGCTAATGCAGAAATTTTCCTGTGCTTACAGACTTACAGGTAAGAAGTTCAGGTGCTGCTTGTCGTTTATTCTAAAGCATTTTGATATAAGTTCGTCGCACAAATAAAAACTTAGTAGAGAATAAAAGGGCTAGTAAAATTTTCAAAGCTTATCGAGGTAAATCATTAAACTGTCTTCCTATTTAAAAAGCTAAGGAATGAGATTCAGTTCTGTTAGTAATGGCTACAACTGCCCTTTTTCTAGCAGGTGTAAATTTACAGTTCTTAATGTTTATTGAATTATTAAATGTCTATCATAGTCGTCAAGTGTAAAAAGCCTTAAATATTTCTTCACAAGCATCGTAAGAATGGCAGTGTTATACAATCGTTGGTCTAATTTACGTTTTACACATTTACTAAATTTACGTCATGGTTGACTTGGCTACTGCACAATGTAAATTTGATAAAGAGTTTGTATACCACTGCTTCCCTTTCCATTACTTCGCAGTTAAAAGGGATTACCACTTTAATACAAGCTACCTTTAAAAGGTTTACCTTGGTGGTTAATAAGTTGAAATGCTTTGCACATAATTTTCTTGGGATCTATTATCTATTTTAAAGCCAAAATATCTATAATAGATAGATGTCAAGCTTCTTTAACATCCTTAGACTTACTATACTCAATTATAAACTTTATTAGTTTAATAATTATACCATCAAGCAAATGAGATTAACTTTGATAAAAAGATATTTATCATAGGATGATTCTATAACTTCCTTTATATCATCCTATAGTATACATTCAGTAAGGAATATAGTTATTGATTGAGCTAATACTTTACATTGTATATAGAAGGTGAAAAGTGTGAAAACAAGAGGTTTAAGGAATAAACCCTGTTCATGATCAGTTTATAGCTTAACTTGTTTTTAAGTTCTATAAGCTTTATAAACAGAAATATCTCTTTTACTTACATTTATGAACTATGGTAAGTACCTTTACATAGTATAGAGAGGAATGTTTATGAAAGGGATCGCACCATGATAAAACTAATGTCTACCTTGCTCTATGCTTTACAAACTAAGAATTTATGCCCCCTTTACCATATATATAAGTTCTAAGTCATGTAATGGTAAAGATCCACATTATAATTGTATCCCACTCATCGTTCTAAGGTTTACTTGTTTGGAACTTTACAGTGTGCAAGCTGGTTGACATTTGGTGCGAGAACCTTGTAGAACCTTCCCATGCATGATTTGGATTACGAATTATTGGGATATTTGCTCTCCGTAAACTCTAAAGTTTCTACCCACTGCATGCCAATTATTAAACTGTCAACATGGCCTCGTTGTAGCCAAGTGTTGGAGGTTTTAAGGGTAGTCTTGAACCCTAGTTTGACATTCCTTCATCGCCTTCGGGCCTCTGGCCACTCTGCAAAAACTTTCCTGTCCGCTCCGTTGCTTGCAGTGTCTGCTAGTTGTCTTTCTGCTGGTTATACTCCTCGTGGGCTTGTCCCAAAGCACTGTTATGAAGTGATGTTCCAAAATTTTGTTTACTTGAGCGAAGGTCAGTGATTTTTCTTCAGGGTTTCACCAGTTTTACATGCTCAGTCCCGAACTCTTAAACTGTAGAGAGTCCCTGCTTCTTTGGCTTGGCATAAGAGTCATGGCCCTTCGATTCCAGACTGCTGGGAATAGGGTTTCATCGCCGTGCAAAGTCTTTAACAGAGTATGAAGTGATGACCCGAGCTTAAATAATTGCTGCATTTGTTGTTATCGTTCTCAGTGGTGGTTGGTTGCTTATAGTGATAGCACTCTTCCTCCTTGTTGTAGATGAAGGGTTTCCTTTTCCTCGTGCTGGTGATTGTTTTGCTGCTCTTCGGTGGTCATATTTTCGTTAATTTTTTCGGTAAGATACATAGTTTAACCCTTCGTCATCTTTCAGAACGATTTTACTTAAACAATGGTTTATATTGTTACAAGTTTTTAATATTATTGCTCTTCCTTCTTAACAGGGTCGACCTGTCCTCCTCGGCGTGGAAGGTGCGAGACCACGACGACTGCCTGCTTACGGTAAGCCTGGTTTAACCATGGCATCTTCCTCCTTGTTGGTCCCTTGGGGATAGTCGTGGAATGGTATTCATGACCTGAAACCCTCGCGGTTTCCTTGGTTCAAATAAATGGACTCGTTCGCTGTTTGTTAAAGAGGTTATCCCTTCATTTTAGTATGGGATCTTTGGCTGAAGCCGAGACTGTGATTTTTGGTTTCTTTTGAATACTGTGTAATACATATATATATATATATATATATGTCAAAGCTGTACAGGCTGTAAAAGCCTTACTTTGTAGATCTTAATTAAAGCCGAGAGGCATAAAGGAGTTAGACTCTTTCCTTTAATTACCTCCATTGTATACTTTGATTTTGGTAGGGTTTTACCCTGAACTTAAAAATGTAAAGCTGTCTACACAGTCTTCTTGAAAATATCTTTTGTTTACAGTACAGTACCAAAATTAATTTGTTTTATTTATGTTATAAATATATTATTTAAGCTCGGCAATATAGAAAATATTTAAAGCTTCTTTATAATTATCTTGGAATTATAAAATACCTCTGTAACTTATGAGGTTATTAGTTATGTTGTATAATATTTGGTTAAGCTCGATAAGTCGAGCATACTGTCACTCTGTTAGTTATATCCCACGCGTTAATGTACTTGATTTTTACCCATAATATTTTTATAAAGTATTACTAGGGTTTTCTGTATATTACTTTTATATTATTTTACTTTATTTAAAATAATTGTAACGTTGTTATATAATTGTTACCCTTCGGTATATAATAACTTATGTTTTTACTGGAATAATTCTGTATCTATTCGATACAGCTTTTGATTACAGAACTTATGTTTTGTTTATTGTTTACTATAATGAAATAAACATTACTTATCTATATCTTAATACTGTTCTTTTAATTATATATTTATTATGCTTGTTCTTTATTTATCTTTAATCATAAAATAAAATAATATGTTATTATTGTTTTCTTTACTTACTGCACTAAAAATTTATAGAAGGTACTCTCTGTGTTCTAGAATATCGTGTTTATAATATAATGTTAATATTTATGAAATAAAAGAAAAATAACTAACTATGTACTGTGTTTTTTGAAAACTTAAAAAGTATAGGTTGGCGGTTGTAGATTTTTTTGTTTATGCTTAGCTAGAAAGAACAGAAATGAATGAATGACATACATTACTATCCATAAATAGATTCTGATGCCAACTAGACTGTCTGTAGAAGTAAATCAAGATTCTAGCTATTCTTTCTTTCAATTTGATTATTATACAAGCAGTAGTTAAAAACTGGAATTATGTAGACTGTAAAGTTGTAAAGCATCTTTATCTAGCCTAACTCTACTCTAATTTAACTATTGTACTCTTTTCTTGAATTCAAATAAGCCATAGAATTACTGAAGGTAAATACTGTAACAAAACTGTTTAATCTACCCACAAATACTACTGTCAGTAAATAATATAGTTCTTTCTCTGTTTCTAATAAACTGACAGTTTCAGTCCAGGTTTAACACTACTCCTGATACAAAAGATATTTCTTCCGATTAATAAAAGAAAATAATCTATAATTCCATTAACATACTATTCTGTATTTTCATCATACTATCTTTATTTATAATTTCACCTCTGTGCTGGAGTACGGTCTGGATCACTCCAGATGAGGAAAAACACAGGTGGGGTTTTATTTCTCATCAAAAGATTCTGTTACTAAACAAACTAAGAACAACTTCATTACTAAACCGTCTAAATCTTTACATCATAAGCTACAAACATAACATTCAATCATACACAGATATTAAAACAAAGATTATTAGATGGTAGAACTTGATCTTGAGCTTGGATGACAACAGCAATGGGAGGCCGTTCCTCCCTACCAACTCCTGGAGAGCGCTCAAACAGCGACTCCTCAGGACCCCCGAACTTGCTCTGGTCTCCCTGGCTGGAACTAGGTGCAGCAATAATCAAGTACCAGTCTTCAGAATCAATACTAATCCTGAACTTATCAGTAAATTCCCTCAGCTAACAAGTTGTATCAGACCAAGTTACTGCAGATTATCTCTCAAAACACCTTCCTTACAATTTTCCCTTTTTCCCAATGAATTTCCTGAAGTGCATTCCTCCTGAATGATCCTTCTCCTGGAAATATCTGAGCAGCCTCAGCTCTATTCATTGGGTACTTTTAAAAGATCGCCTAGGTCTTTTTGGGTTAGTTGTCATTTATTGAGCCACCTGCTCTGATCCCACTTTCTTGGGGGATCATGACCCCAAATGTAGGGAAGTTGCCACCTGCAACATAGGAACTGTTTGAGGATGCTACCACTTGTCTTTTGCCCTCCACCTAGTTCCTCCACCAGTTTGACCAGTAACACTCTTATTAACAGCTCTCCCAAGCTGTTGTCTCCACTTTTTATTTATTAATAATAAAATATTCAGAATTACATTCCACTTCTTTTGACCCTGCTGAGTCATCAGTCCCTACTTAGCATTAAATTTAACATAATGTCTTAGGAAATATAATTAAAACAATTAACATTATTTTACAAAATTGGGGTATGTGACAGTCCTCATTTTGAACTCCGAATGTGGAAACATCCTTCGCGATATAAGGTAACAATGACTTGAGGAACTACTCTAGAAGAAACTCTGGTCGTTTAAAGGCTTTAATCAATCGTTTCCATCTACGCCACTCTTGAATATGATCTGAAATATGCATGGATTTGTCTTGCTGGAAGGTCAAAAAGAGTTCGGTATCGATGTCGTAACATACGGGTAGTTGGAAGTGATTAAGAAAAGTCAGGGCAAGGTCATCAAACGTAGTATAGCCCCCCCCCCCCCGATAACTTGATATACCATTTCGTTGCAAAACCCGTGAGGGCGCGCTGAAATAGCCTCAAATGGATGAAATCATCGTTTAAGGAATTATAAGAGCACCAAAGGTGGAAGGTTGTGACATGCTCACTAGGATCTTCACCAGCCTTACCCTCGAACTTGGGAATGTTCGAAGGAATCTTGGTAGGGACCCGACCATGCCGGATCATGATACACAGGATCGTTCCTCAATCTTGACAAATCAGCTAGGTTCAAGGTCGCAAGGAAAGGGAACCTAGGTTGAGCCAGGTTATTCCACGCTCCTTTATAGGACTGGTTCGGATAAGGTTGAATTCTATACACACCATGGCCTTGGCCAGTGGGATAATAACCTTCTCCAATTTGACCCATGAAGGGATGCATGGAAGCATTGTAATGCAGATTACCGTGAGGCTAAGGTACTACAAAGCCATAGTTGGGAGAGTAAGTGGGTTGTTGATACCCATACCCATATGGTTGATAGTTTTTTCCATAATACGGTCCATAAGATGGTTCATGGGAAGGTCCATAGGCTGGACCATAAGATGGTCCAGAGGTAGGTACATAGGAAGCTCCATGAGTTGGACCATGAGATGGTCCAGAGGTAGGTACATAGGAAGCTCCATGAGTTGGACCATGAGATGGTCCACAAGATACTCCATGAGACGATCCATTAGTAGGTACATGACCTGCTGACACATAAGGAGGCACGTGGCCTTGTGACAATATGGTGTTAGCAGACGTAGGACGGACATGGCTTACAGTAGAACTCCGGCCCGAAGGACTACTAGTGTTAGGAAGAGGATGCGTCAGAAAGGATTTTGAAGGAATTGGTTGAGAAGATGATGGAATATGTGAAGGAATATAGCTTGTACCCTAAATATTCACATGTCTTGGTTGAGGTCCCCGAATAGGAATACTAATGCTAGGTCTGGGATGTGTCTATGAAGAAATTTCCACTGTTGGAGTGGATGGTGCAATGTGACTACTATTACCAAACCTCTCCACATGGAAAGGAATGGAAGTTCCCCCAGGTGCAGTACCAGTGTCACCAACTGATTCGACATGAGGTGCCGAACCGGTCTCGGGAATATCAGGCATGCCATATCTAATGTGGCTAGTGTTGGTGGGTGCATGGAGAGTCTCTTCACCTGGATAGTATAACCAATACCGAGGGTCAAAGCAAATGCAATCATGAAACTGTAATGGATCTTCTTATGATTGTCCAACCCCATAAGGACTAGACTCAAGTGGAGTCCCATATATTCTTGAAGGTTCAAATTTTTCCCCAGGAGGTGGGGAAGGGGGAAGCTCCATGACCTCAGACTCATGATGACTCATGGTGAGACATCTGTGTGAATCAAAGTGATGACTAGTCCGCCTAGACTGTCTGTCTCTCTCTCCCAAGGGAGGAGGATAAGTAGAAGGAAAAAGACCTGCTAAATGACGAGAGTGATGGGGACCCGCACCTGGATCCACAATGACTTAACGAAATAAAAAGACTCGATTTAACTATGCAACCCAAAGCAATATAGCCTGCACAGATCATACACCTAAGAAAAAATTCAGCCAACAAGTGTTGGTCCTCATTTTGTCACCATTTTTGGGTAAATATTTTACATATTGAACACATGTTTTGTTACCTTTTAGCGTCTTTTCTACCGTACAGTTCACCATTCAGCAGCAGGTATGGTCATATTTTGAATTTATGTAAGCTATGTTTTATTTGCATTATTTCACGATTTTCTTGTTTAAATTCAATAATATGTAATGATATCCTAATGTATGAAACTTTCATTGCAGAATCACGGTCTTCAGTGAACCAACGAATAGGTATTGCATCCATCCTAGATGTGCGTAGAGCATATCCACCAAATTGTCCAGCTCACCATTTGAACCGTTGAATCAACCGCGCATTGCTTCCTGAGCATTAAAGGCATGTAACAGTCGTAAACTGTTCTGACCATGCACCAGCATGTTAGCATGAGCCTCCTTCTGGAAGAGCGCATCGTATGATGCCTTTGTGTGACACCTTGATGCCAGCTTTGATTAAGATTGAGTTCTTATGCCACATCGCGTGCCAGAGAAGAACCATATTTGCGAAGAAGGAGGAAATGTCATATGTTGGTTATCAATGTAGTTACCTGTCATAATGACTGCTTTATCTTAAGAGCAGTCGACCACTGAAAGGGTCAACTTGTTCTCCTTCTGTAAAAACACTATATATACAGATGATTTCATGTGAGAAATTGTTAATCGTTGAAAGTTAATAGTTGATAGCTCGTGGTTAATGGTTAATAGCTAATAGGATCAATGGAGTTAGTAAGGATAGCGAGATAGTTAGCCATATTATCAGTTGACCAAAAAAATCTGTAATGCTACCTTTTGATTTAATGAAAGCTCTATTACGTTGTGCATGATCGTGTTCCATTAGCAAGGCATCGCTCTGTTTGCTTGGAGGACCCCCCGACAACCAGAGCTTTACATTTTCGTGTATTCTTCGTTATTTCTCTTCTCTGTAACTAGTATAGTCCTATTTATAAGTTGTTTATGCAATTCCATTCATGTAATCGTTTATGTTAATTACTTTATGTAGAATAGATTTCATTTTAATATCATGTTGATTATGTAGTTTTCCTTTATAAGTTAGCAACTGGCTGCACATAGAATAGTTTCCAAATTCCTTTTCAAAGTCTTTACAGTTCATTGTTTGGTTTTTAGATTAGATTCCTTTGATTACATCACAGTAAATTTAGCTTGATTCATTTCTGTTTTTATCATGAATTTGCTCAAGTGTATTTCAGTTTGTTCAATGATGTAATTTTGTTTTTGAGTTATGAACTAGTTTAGATTATGTTGCTATGAAATTTAATCATTAAGTAGATTTACTTTTTGCTCTTTTACATTTCATTAGCATATGCATGAGTTAGATGTCCTCAACAAATCATTTAGATTTACTATTTTTGTGAAGTTATAGCACTTTCTTCAAAATAGACTGTCATACAGACAACTTGTTCTGCCCATCATCCAGACCCTCGTTTCAGTCTTTCATTCATCCCTTCATGTCTTTAGTTTGTTTTAAAAGTTGTTTTCTTAGTTTCTCGATTATGATTTGATTATGGTAGCTAGGTAATATTTACAATTGTCATTAAAACCTTAAGTTAGATTGTTGTGTTAAGCTTGATTCCTATTTGCCCCCTTTTCAGTTTATGTTTGGAATTATACCATGTATTTTAGTTTATTATGTTAAATTTGTAATTCTATCTTTTGATTTGATTTATCCTTTTGGGTTAGTGTTTACTTTCTTGCAGTCTTGGCTATATTTTTCAGGTTAAGAGTTATTTGTTTATAAAGTAGATCATCATGTTTACTATTGCTTGCAATTGGACGTTTCTCAGTCTTCATATCTTTGTAGAAATTAAGTTAGATCTGATTCCCTTTAGTTTCTTCACCTCATTTGAAAAACATTTTGACACTTCTCCTACTCCTGTCCCAATCACAGTAAACCCTTACCCTCAAAATAATCGAGGAGAACGGAATTAGTGTCCATCTATTAGTTGGATGTATAGTTTTTAGAAAACATAAGTAGTTGCTGTAAATTCTTCCTTGTACAGCCAGTTCCTAAAAGTTGTTTATCAGTAAAATAGATCCGCTTATAAAGAATAGTTCACTGTCATTATAACACTGTCCATATATTTATCTTTTTAATAATTTCTTGTAAAGTAAAGTAGTATAACTAGATACCACTCTGCCTTAGCACTCTGTTTCCGTTATCTTAAGAAGTTGGATTCTTAGGAGTTCAACTTAGTTTTTTTCATTTTGAAATATCTTTCAATCTTTTGTTTACTAAAGTATTACCATGATACCCTAGGAATCTCTCTACCGTCACATATATTTTGTAACAACTCTAAGCCTACCAATCCCGGTCGATAATTAAATATTAGGTGAACTATTCAAGACAATATTTTACCCAACATTTTGGCACCGTTTCCCAGGAGTTGTTCTGTAAGTTAGAATAGATATAGGCTGGTGGCAGGGGAGTAGTAAGACAAGAGGTAAGAAACTGCACATCTGTTATAACAGGTGCCCCCAAATCCAGTAGTAGCAGTAGCATAGGCAAACCTAGAGATTCTTAGGATAGATTCGTTAAGATAGTAAAATTTTGTTAAATTTTTTATTTACAGGAAACATAAAACCACAATCATCAACTCAGTGAAAAGGCATCGAAAAAAAAGAAAAAGACACCTATAGGAAGTAGTTTTGTTGGAAACATAAAGAGATTCTTGCGGGGGGGGGGGGGGGGGGAATCACAAAAAGAGAAGAGATCCTGGCAGGAGGTCTATATTTCAATTTAAAAAGACTCTCAGGTCGAAATACCCAAAATATTTCTTCTAAAAATGTTGAACAATGAAGAAATAGTGCCATTTCCCCGCTATCATGTTGTGAACCATTGTAATGCTGATGATTTCGAATTGGGAGAGATTTTAATTGTCCATTTATGATTGTAATAAGATAAATATGATATTTTCTTCATTATCAAAAAGTATCAGGTCGAAATATCAATGGGTTGTATGTAAAAGTGACTATTAATGAGCAAACAATGACCATTTCCCCACTATATTGATGTATGTCATGATAATGCTGATTATTTCAAATGGAAGAACATATCTATGATATATTTACGATTAATGGACTGTAATTTATAATTATTACAAGTTTCATGTTCATAAATTAATCATTTGAGGTCATTTTACTCACTTTAATTGCATTTGGAGAAGATTTGGTGCCATTTCCCCAAGGGTCGAATTAGTGAATTTGTAGTTGTTTGGGATAGGGTCATAATAGATTGTATAAAATGAATAATGATGCATATGAGAACATAATAATGTGCCTTAAATATTCTATACCTCTTTTCAGAAATTCAAGTGGGTTTGGGAGCATTTGAGAAGCCATTTCCAACATTTACCGAGGGGGAATTGAAGCCCCAATTTGCTAGTAAAGACTCCTACTTTGGTCAGAATATTAAACAAGTTTGAAGAATTAATTGGAGGGTCATAAATAATCCCTAAATATCATATTCAAGTCTTCATATCATTCATACACCTTCTTAGAATATTTGGGAGCATTTGGGCCAATTTGGAGACCTAGACATCAAAACTAGTCAAAGGTCGAAATAGGAGAAAAAGTGAAAAATTGGTCATTTTAGTAAAATTCGAAAAAATACATTACAAGCGGTATCCGAGAATTGTCTTGGCACCTAATGGTATTAAATAGGATTCAAAGCAATAATCCACCACCCTTAGAACCTGAAGATCAAGGTGTTTTTGTTGAAGAAGAAGAAGTAGAAGAAGAAGTAGAAGAAGAAGAGGTACATTCTGCTGAAACTATGACTAACGAGGGGTATGGAATCCAGGATGATAAGAATAAGGAGGAATATATTAAACTCATGAAACCTATATTTTATTACATAACCAAGAAATTGAACCAACGGCTTATAAAAGGATTTGAATCGTTGGTTAGCCAATTTGGAAGCAAAGCAGTAATAGGAGATAGTAGTAGTTCACAATCAGAAGAAAAGAAGACAATGGGTGAGCATATTTTCTCAAGAATAGGACCCCATAATAGATCCCATGAATTTCAGAGCATGCCAAGGCCTACTGCACCTAAATTTAATATACCCAAAGAAGAGCCTAACATGCAACTTGAGCTTGCTATAATGGCAAAAGAATGGGATAAATTGGATGAAGATTGTAACAAAAGTGTACCATTTGATCAATACTTTCTTGCTGCAAACAAACTAAAAAAGAAGGAAGATAATATGTCTGTATACCAAAACAAAGAATTAAATTGTTCCATTGGTAAAGTTCCACTCCCTACTTTTGATGGTTCCTCTCAAAGCTCTGCTAACACTTGGATGCAAAAATTAGATGTGTATTTTCAGCTGAATCCGATGATGGAAGAAGATGCCTTAAAAATGGCCATTTTTCACTTGGAAGGAGATGCCAATGAATGGTGGTTCCATGGCCTGAAAAATTTGGGTCATGATCAGTTTAAAACACATGGAGAATTTATTGACAGGGTACTAGAGAGATTTGAGCAAAAAGATCCAGAATTGTCTTTCAAAGAACTAGCGTAATTGAAGCAAGTTGGGACCCCTACCGATTATATGATGGAGTTTTAAAAATTATCAGTCAAGGTGGATGATGTGTCAATGGGAAGATTAGTAGTGTTTTTCACTAATGTTATAGCTGAACCCTTAAAAGGTTTGGTTAAGGCCCACAAGCCCACTACATTAAAAGATCAATGAGCTTGACTAGAGATCTCCAAAATGTGCTTCCTAGAACAAGATTTCCTCCCAAGCCTAACTTCAGATATGAAAAGAAACCTTGGAAAAGAGATGCACTTGATAAAAAGCCTGACAAAAGAGATTCATTTGAAAAGAATAAGAAAGAATGACTAAACAGGGATGAACTTTGAAGAAAAAAATTGTGCTTCACATGCTTTCAACCATGGACACCGGGGCATAAATGCACTAAGGGAAAAGCTCAATACATAGAAGTATTTTTTGATAATGATGAGTATGAAGGGGGTATGGATGAAGAAGGACACAATTCAGATCAAGAGGAGGAATATGAAATAGCAGCTGAAGAAGAAATACATGAAGAAAATCAACCTTCACCGGACAAAGCAAGAATGGCAGTACTTTCAACAGTGCCTCGCTATCACACTATTCGATGCAAGGTTGTGGTACTAGGACAAAGAGATTTAGTTTTGATAGATGGATGAGCCACACATAAATTAATTTATGAAGATATGGTGGAGAAAATGAAGATACCTATTGAACCATTCAATGGCTTCACATTAGTCATTCCCAATCACAAAACAATGCAGTGCAAAATATGGGTTCCAAAGTTGCAAGTCACCGTAGGTAACTATACTTTTGTTGATAGTTTTTATGTTGTTGATGTTGTTGATACTAATGTGGTTGAGACAGTGCAATAATTGTATTCAATAGGGGAGAATACAGTAAATTATCAAATTCCTAAGATGAAATTTCAAGATTCGAAAGGTGTACTAAGGGCTGTAAGAGGGAAACACACTTATCCAAATCAAGTAGTGAATTGCAATAGTATGAGATCTATATTGAGGCATGGGGACATAGAATGGGCCGCTGAATGTCATATAACATCTCCTAAGCCAAACATAAAGGTTGTTGAACACCCAAAGGAGATAGAGAAACTATTGCAAAAGGATGTAAAACTTTTTAGTGATATTCCACATGGTAAACCACCTGATAGGGGGGTTGAGCACAACATTGATGTTGGAGGAACTTCATCCCACACTTGGGTGAAGATATATATGATTGAAGAAAATTAATGTTGGCAACAATATACTCTGTTATTTCATGATGATATACATATTCATGGGTGTATTGATGAGACTTCTTTGAGCCACTTGAAGTCTTCATGTTTTCTTTGCTCCTTACTTGGTTTAGATTTTGGTGGAGGTTCTTCATTAACTTCTAGGATGAAAGAACACATGGATGATTATATTGATGCACATTATATATTTTTGGAGCAGCATTATGGAACATGGGATCCTCACCTATGTTATTGGGGTAGGTCTGATATAATACTTGATGCTTATGTGTATGGGACACATGGTGATCTACTTACTTGGATCTACAAGCACTTTCATGATTCTTTGATGAGGTACCTTCTTGATGTACATTTGTATGATGTTGATATGTACTTTCATGATCTATATTTTGTACTCATGATGTTTGGAAGGGTGCAATACTAGCAATGAGATCCCGGAATCGCTTGCTTTCATCTCACTTGGAGTAGCAACTTGGTTGTTGGTTTGAGAAAGCAAACAAACCTTCAGTTATTTGAGTTCATCTTTGCAGAACAATGTTCTAGTTTCCTATATGGGAGACCTTTTGAGAGATGGATTCAATTTTCACATGCTTTGTTTTCATGTCATTTCATCATAGACATTTCACACCTTGCATGTATCAGGATCATATGGGACCCTGAGATCATTTTTGGTCTCATTGGTTTCAATTGTGGGGGCAACAAGCAGCACTGAAGATTAGTCACCACTTGAGAAGATGATTGTAATCAGAGTAGTGTAGCAGCAAGCATGGTGGTTCCTCTTTGAAATTTCTTGGAATCTTAAGAAGCTCAAAGTTTGGTAACTCAACACCAACTTCAAAGAATTATACAGAAGCAAAAATGGGTGAAAGTTCAGAAAAGGTTTCCAAAATATGGAGGTAAATATTATTTGCACGAATTTGATTTTTATGGATTTGATTAATCCTTTTGGTGTTAGTGGTGATGTTACATGATATATCAATATGCACATTCCACATATCTTTACTTTTGGGAACACAAAATTGCAGAACATGAGTGCCACTACTCAAGTTCTAGCTAAAGAAAATCAATGAGTAGAACCATAACAGAGCACTTGGTGCAAAGGAAAGAGTACCAAATGAGGATTCCATTTGGGAATATGAAAAAAATATTGTAGCATACAAATCTAGAATTCCTCTAGGACAAGCAATCTAAGGTGGGGAGGTCTGTAATGTCCCCATTCAAATAATTGCATAGCGGGACAATTCCATCAATCCTACTAGTTCCCTAAGTTGGATGGATACATTTGCAATTTTAATAAAGGAGATAATAAATGATATTCAGACATTAGAATGGAATAAATATTTAATAACGGAGCTTATTAAATAAATACAAGAGAACATTTAAGTGACAATGGAGCATGGAGACACATGGAGATTATGGGGCCCACACAAGCTAGGATTTCGGTGCTACATGGCATCCTCCTCTTGCAATTTCAAATCCATGGGAAGCCTAATGTTCTTGGATGCATTAGAAGGAGGATAAACTTGGCCATATGCTTCATAGGTCGAATTGGGAAGGAAATTTAACTTCCATGGGAGAGGAAGTGTCAAATGGGAGCTTCTTGGACACTTGGGCTAGATTCCCTAACGTCTATGACATCTATGACACCAATGATGAAGATGCTATGACATTTATGACATATTGCAAACATGAAGGATTAAATATGACCATTGTAACATGTAAGGTCGAAATAGGGCATCCAAGAGGGTGCTCATGTGAGTTGGGGACGCTCAATGGGTTCCCACTCGAATTGGGGGAAGATGGAAGGGTAGGAAACGGAGGACACATGGAAAATATTGAGCACACACCCTAATTCGAATTGGCTTGAGTTTTTCGATGGATTGGTAACCTTAGAAGGATAAGGATTTTTATAAAATACAGGAATGAACCAAGAGAAGAGTTTTTGATCATTTGTGAATTGAGAGAACTAGTGGATGACTAGTTTCTTGCCTTGGCCAATTTCGAGGGTGAAAGATTCCCATCCAAGTTGGTGTTTGGAGAGGCCACTCAGGTATTTCATGGAGCTTTAATGGAGTTTCATTTGTAGGTGTAAGCTACAGGGAAGCTCGTGGTTCCTTCTAGTGCAACACTTTCTCTCAACCATTTCCAGTTTTTATTGCATATTCTTGCTCATGGAGGGAATGCGCTTTGGGTGAGCTATTGATCTCTTTGGGGAAGATTCTAATGCCCCATTATTTTATGTTCTGATGTAAATGATCTATATTTAAAGTTCAGAAGGCTCTCAAGTTGAAATGCAAAAATATTTCATGTCAAAATGTTGAACAATGAAGAAATAGTGCCATTTCCCCACTATCTTGTTGTGAACCATTGTAATGCTGATGATTTCGAATTGGGAGAGATTTTCATTGTCCATTTCTGATTGTAATAAGCTCAATATTCTATTTTCTTCATTCTCAGAAAGTATCATGTCAAAATATCAATGGGTTGTATGTAAAAGTGACTATTAATGAGCAAACAATGACCATTTCCCCACTATATTGATGTATGCCTTGATAACGCTGATTATTTCAAATGGAAGAATGTATTTATGATATATTTATGATGAATGTACTGTCATTTATGAGTATTAAAAGTTTCATGTACTTAAGCATTTGAGGTTATTTTACTCAGTTTAAGTGCATTTGGAGAAGATTTGGTGTCATTTCCCCAAGGGTCGAATTAGTGATTTTGTAGCTGTTTGGGAGAGAGTCATAACAGTTTGCATAAACTGAATAATGATGCATATGAGACCTTAAAATTTTTCCTTAAACATCCTCTACCTCTGTCCATGAATTCGAGTGGGTTTGGGAGCATTTGAGAAGCCATTTGCAGCATTTACCGAGGGGGAATTGGAGCCCCAATTTGCTAGTAAAGACTCATACTTTGGTCAGAATATTAAGCAAGTTTGCAGAAGTAATTGGAGGGTCATAAATCATCCCTGAACATCATATTCAAGTCTTCATATAATTCATACACCTTCTCAAAGATTGGGAACATATGGGTCAATTCAGAGACCTAGACATCAAAACTAGTCAAAGGTCTAAATAGGAGAAAAACTGAAAAATTGGTCATTTTAATAAAATTTCAAAAAAAACACGTTACAAAAATCTCTCAAGCAAAACATAATAAAGAATGTACCAAGAACAAAACTATCATTAAATGCCTAAAAATGCTACACAAAAATAAATCTTAAATATTGAATTTTTTTTTTATAATAACGTCATATGCCATATAATCTAAGACATCAAATATTTCGTATAAACTTTTTTTCTTTATTATCTTATATTTAAGTTAATAATTTTAAATTATACTCACTACTAACAATAAAAAGGCAATACAATCTAAATATATTCAAAACAAAGTTTAACCAAAACAAATACTTTTTTTTTCCCAGCAGAAAAAATGCCAGACCTTGTTATTCAAAGAGAATCAAAGGACATCGTATACATGAAAGCCTTTCTGAACAGGCTTCTAGGCTGGGAATAGGCTAAAGGAAGTCCCTCTACTCACCATGAATTCTTCAACTCTATCATGCAGAAATGAGACAAGTACAAACTTAGTAAATAGCCATATGGCATTTCAATGAGCCCACAAGCCAGGCTCTTAGCAAAAAACCAAAAAACAGTTCAAGCGAAGATTTGATCTCTGAGAGAAGATATTTGATAGTCAATCTTATAAATCCCTATGCATGATCAGAAGGTTGATAGTCTCATCCCAAATAGCTCAATATCCGGTATTTCAAGGTAAAACAGTACACGTGCCAAAAGGAGTAAAGGTACTGAGTCCCAGCACAAAGCTTAAAAAAGCTGAAAATTTCCATGATTAGAGATCATATCTTCCATAAATTGTAAGAAGTTCCGAATACCAGGATCCAATACAAGAGCCTTCTTTGAGAGACTATCAGCCTGCTGATTATGTTCATGATAAATATGATTGAGAGTCAAAGGAGAGAAAAAATGAGTAAGAGATCTGATATCCTTGCACCAATGTTTTAGACTGGGAGAGTCCAAAGAAGACAACTTGTTGGCCCAATTGATGATGACTAGAGAGTCCCCATAGATGGTTAATAGAGGGATCCCCAAGAGCTTAGACACAACAAGGAGAGCCCAAAGGGCAAGAAGTTCAACTCTTGTATTTGTGCTTTTGCCACAGCCAAGTGAGAAACTAAGGAAATGAGAGGCACTCAGGTGCAGCACAAAGCCTTCTCCTCCAAGGTCATCAACAGCTGCCCCGTAAAAAAAACCACAAGGATAAGAGTTCTGAGGGCAGGGACCAACACTTCTAATTTTTTGCTTTTGTTTTGGAACAGGATAGAGAAACCTGAGAGCTTCCACCTGATCAATGATATCAAAAAAAGATAGCAACTTATTTTTGAATAAGCAAAAGTTTCTACATCTCCACAAACTCCAAAAGATGAAGAGGGGCAAATATCTGCTGGCATAGTGGGCCGATGAGTTCGTAAACTAGAGTTCAAGAAAAGTCTTAACAAAACAATTTTTAAAGTAAGGCAGTCCCGACTGCTCACAAAATACATTGAAAATCCTGATGGAAACAATGCAGTCTAAGAATAGATGTTGTACCGAGTCTTCATTCAGCCTCCAAAGAGTGCAGAGACCGGGACCCTGCCAACCTCTCCTTTGCAAATTATCCCAAGTTAGTACTCAGTTCATAACCACTAACCAAGTAAAACATTGGATCTTTGCAGGTATTTTGAAGGCCCAGAGAAAGTCCAGCACTTTATGATGTTCCAAGGAGGGCTCAAGGTAGTGGTGAACAATGCGGTCATACCCCATAGCTGCAAAGATGTCACTAGCATACCTATTATGTGACCAGATTAGAGAGTCTTTCTAATGTGTCAGTCTGATCCTACCATATTCAAGACCCATGATGAATTTGTTCCACAAGAGCCCCCATTCACCCCCCATATCCAGATCATCAGCTGTGAACCAGTAACACTTTGCCCCAGGAGTGAAATTACAAGCTTGTGCCAGAGTGACAATGCCATAATCCTCCAGATAATCACGAAGATCCTGAGGAAGGACCAAAAGTGATTCAGTGCCCATAATCGGATCAATACCAACTTGAATATCTTCTCCATTTCCTACTTTCCAGGAAAGACCACATTCGACCCAGGACAAAGTCTGCAGAAATCCTTTCCAAATCACAGAAACACAGTTAGCAGCAAAAGCTTTTCTACGAATCTAGGATACCACAGAGAGATTTTTGAGATATTTCACAGACAGTAGATTGTGCCATATCCCATTCCCTATAAGTGCCAACCAAAAACTCTTCAAACGTAAAGAGAGGCTGAACCAGCCTAGATGTTTGATGCCCCAGCCACCCATAGAGGTCGGTTTTGAAAGGGTCATCCAATCCACTAAGTGATATTTCCTCTTAAAAGCTGACGATCCACATAAAAAAGAAAATATCAGTGACCTGAGCTTGTCCAAAATTGAAGTGGGGATAGGGATCAGAGCCATCCAATATACTGGTAAACTAGAGAGCACTACTTTAATTAAGACAAGTCTACCCCCAAGGGATAGCAGATGAAAGAACCAGTGCTAGATTCTTCTTTCAAAGTTTTTTATAAGCCAGTGCCAATCTTTCACCCTATAACCAAGGGGCTTGATATAATAGCCTAGGTATTTAAAACCCAGGGAGATGTGATCAAATTTAAATGACAGAGAACTAGAGATTCTGTTCAATAACCCCTCATCCATATGTTGAACAAAAAACAAGATTTGTCCATATTTATACTCGTACTTGAAGCAGCGCAGAATGTATCCAAGATAACTTTAAAGGCTGCCCACTCCTCGAGAGTGCCAGAACCAAACAATATCACGTCATCAACGAACAACAAGTGAGTAAAAAAGAGCTGGGAAGAAATTTTAAAGCCCCTGATCTTCCCATTGTTTCAAGTATCCTTTATTAAAATACTGAGCCCCTTTATGACAAGAATAAACATTAAAGGAGACAACGGGAAGCCTTGTCTAATACCCCTAGAGGTAGTGAAAAAACTGGAAGGGGTGCTATTGACAAGCAGAGCAAAATTTGCAGAAGTTAAACAACCCATAATCTAGTTAACACCCATTAGGGGAACACCTATTTGAAGAAGGATGAGTCTTAAATATGACCAGTTCACCCTATCAAATGCTTTTGACAGATCCAGCTTGAGAATAAGGGCACACTTATTTTTGGTCTTGATAGAGCGTAATATTTCTTGAGTAATGGCTATAGGCTCTGCAATTTGTCTGTTCTTTAAGAAACTAACTTGCTGAGGGGAGATGAACTTATCCAAGAAGGGCTTCAGGCGTAAGGCAACAATTTTGGAGATGAGTTTATAAACAAGATTACAGAGAGAGATGGGTCTAAAGTCCACAAAGGAAAGGGGTTTCTCTTTCTTAGGGATTAGAGCAATGAAAGTAGAGTTCATAGAGGGTAAAACTCTGCCTTCCAATCTTGAGGATTCGACCAACTTAAGAAGATCACTCCCTAGAATGTCAAGGAAATCCAAGAAAAACTCTACTGGCCATCCATCAGGACCAGGAGATTTGTCCTTCTTGAAAGACTTTAAAGCCAGCTCTACTTCTTCCATAGAGATCTGACGAGTGAAGCTTATCATGTCCTCTTGATGTTTTAAGAAAGAGGGAAATAATTGAATCACCTTCAGATGTGCTTCAATGTTTGTTGAATCGTCATCTTTGAAAATCTTCAAGAAGAATCTGAAAGCCAAAGCTTTTAGACCTTTGTCATCCTCAATATAGTCCCCCTACCATCCCGAAGGCCCCAGATGGCATTTTGATTCTTGTGGGCAGATGCAACCGAGTGGAAAAAATTAGTATTGGCATCCCCGAGAGATGCCCAAGTGAATCTACTTTGGAGCTTGGCAGATCGAAGTTCATGATCCAATAACTTCTTTAACTCCTCTTTCAAAGCCGAGAGCCTAAGATTTTCAAGAGTGCAAAATAAACCAGAATTCGAGGATCCCAGAATATCCTAGATTTCTTCTTCAAGGAGCTGAATCTTACCTTTCATAGCTAGGGTCTTTTCATAAGTCCATTTTTTTACCTTTCTTTTTAATAAGCGAAGCTTCTTTGATAGGCCCTCCATTGCAGACAAATGGTCATCTTCTGCCAGAGTGGGCCATTCATCTCTTACCAGGTTGACAAAAGCTTCATAAGATACCTAGGAGTGATTAAACTTGAAGGGGAGGTAAGTAGAGGCAGTCTCTTCCTTTCATTCCAGGAAGATAGGGTAGTCATCAAAGATGACAGAAGGTAAAGACCAAACTTTGTGTCTAGGGAGGAGATCAGTAAGAGTCGAGGAGAGAAAATAACGATCCAGTCTTTTGCTTATGCCCTCTTTCCCTAACCTCCCATTACGCTAGGTAGGCCCAGCACAAGGTGGAGCAACATCCACCAGATTAAAATCAGTGAACAATTGTGTGAAGAAGGGTCCAAGAGGGTTAAGAAGAGCCTTGCAACCACAGACTTCTGAAGCATTCAAAGTGAGATTTAGATCTCCCGCGAGAATGAGATTAGGGAGAGAGAGGAGGCCACCCTTTGCAGCCTCATTCCAAAAAGAATCACGATGCAGGTAAGGGCCGTAACAGTTAATAATTGATAGAGGTATGTGAGAACCCATGAAACTAGCTTCAAGAAGTATGCTCGCCACATTTTGATAGGCTTTGCATCAAACTTTAAGAGGATTCCATCCCGAGAGAAGACCTCCTGAGAGACCCATAGAGCTGATAGCACAAAATTCCCAACCAAGATAGAGTTTAGAGAAAGCCAATAGAGCAGGGTACAAACTATTCATAGTTTCTTGAAAGAGGATGATATCAGGCGTAGCAGAGACAATAAGACGATGGAGGATTTTTTCTTTAGCCGAGCCTCCTAGGCCCCGTACATGTAAAGTGACAGTTTTCATCACGAAACACTAGTGTCGGGTGACTTTTCTCTAAGGGCTCGAGAGGAGGTAACCGGCGGATGTCTCATCACGTTTTTTAATCTAGTGGACAGAGGTGTATACGAGGTGGAATTGAAGGTCAAAGCCGAAGCTAGCTGAGTGGCTTTTTTCTTCTTTCTAATGGTAACGTTTTCAAAATGTATGGAGTCCAGTGGTAAGACTGAGGGCGAAAGAGGAGTTTTCACAGAGAAGATCTCTAGCGTTTTTTGGAGAGAGGGGTCGGCAAAGGAGGGAGAATGCATAGGACTGTGATGAGGGGAGGTGCTGACCGGAGGACTCGAGCCTACCAGTGGGGGAAAATCAGAGCCTGTAAAAAGAGGTATCGGCTCCGTAGAAGAAGAAGGAACAATATTAACAAAAGGTGGCGAGGAGGGTATATGGAGGGGTGAAACATCATTCCAGACAGGGAGGGAATCTAAAAACGGGGCTAAAAAGGGAGCCGAAGGGGTAGGCCCCACAGGAGTAGTAAAGTGTGAGACACCATTCTCTAGGGAGTCCAAAAACAGAATGTCATGATCAAAAGCATCCTTAAAAAGAGAGAAGGCATTAGAATAAATACCTTTAGATGCAGGAGTACACTTCATTGAGGGGGGGCTAAGTGAAGTTGTCCTTAGGCAGGAAGATGAAGGCCACCTCACCAGTGGAGAGAGGTGCTGGCTCGGGCTAGCCGTACCCTAAAGCAGAAGCGGACAATGTCTTCTCAGATGACCCACCTCCCTACATCGACCGCAGTGGAAAGGAATGTTGAGATAGTCCAACCACCGAGAGAACAGGTGTTCTTGGCACAAAATATCTACTTCCGCCGGGAGACCTTTTGAGATGTCCATTTCTACCAATATTTTCCCCATCCTCTTGTCGTATGAAAGCATAAAATCCTCCTCCACTGCCACAAACCAACCAATTGTGTTGGCAATGCCTTCCAGCAGACTACGACTCCACAGAGGGAAGGGTAGTGAAGGCAGCAAAACCCATAAATGTCTCTTCTTTGTACGCTCCCGTAGAGGGTCAAAATGCGCATGCCAACGACTCAGAACCAAAGAACCCTCCCCAATCCTCCATAGTGAATTCAATACAGTCGTGGCATGTTCATCCTCCAGGAAAATGAGGACAATCCATCCTCGAGCGAGCAAACTTATGGTGGGAACATAAGATAGGAGCAGCTTCCAATTTTCAATTTCCCACGCAGTCCAATCCTTCTTCCCCAGTTGACAGTACTCCAATATGCCCACAAGAGCACGAGAGCAGAGAGCCTCCACACTCTCCATATAAATATCACGACCCAACACGTACCGGAGTTTACTCTCAAGCACTTTATGTGCTTTGGCTTTTCGTCTTCTTCAGGAGCGAATGTGGTCAGGCTGAGGGTCAACCACATAAGGGAGGGTAGCCCCATGAATAACGCCTGACATGAGAGGGAGAGAAGGACATTCCCCGACAAAACGCCCAAAAGACCAGAAGTCAAAGGCCTCACGAGAGCAGGGTAAAGTCTAACCAAACCCTAGGGTTTGAGCACTAGAACAGGAGAAAGAGACAGCTTTGAGAGGCCCAAGTCGAAAACAGCAGGAGCAAGAGAACGTACAAACCCCGAAAGAAACGAGGGGAAGGAGAACCCTAACAAGACTGACAGGAACAAAGGGGACCAGAACCCCGGAAAGAGCGGGTCAACTGCACTCAAGGTAAACGGGTTTGTGAAACCCTACATAAAGGGTACATACATCATGAAAAGCCCAGATGGGGACAATAGGCAAAGTCAACCCCAAATCATGGGTGCTCCAAAAGGTGACGGCCTAAAACAAACGACGTAGTGACAAAAACAAGTCGTCTACCAGGCTCGAGCAAAATGAACTCGACCCGAAACCTTGCTCAAAACTACAGAATCCAGTAAGAAACCAAACAAATATTCCCACTTTTTTATTACACTGGTTGGTACTAGTCCTCTGCGGAGGAGGAGGGACTCCACTGGCTGAATTCCAGACCAAGACGTGATAAAGAAGCAAGAGACCTGACCCTAGCTCGAGAGCTATAAACTGAGATAGTGCAGAGATGGAGTGCCAATCACAAAAGCAACCTTGCGAAAGTAAGGAAGGCATAGAGCCCATTAGAAGGGACCAGCCTAAGACCCTTGCCACCCTGAAAAAAACAGCTCACGTTCGCCCCTGAGCGAAGCAAAACCAGAGAGAAATAGGAATAATGGAGTCGAAAAAGCCACTCCTTGCCACCTAGAAAGAAAAACAACCACAATTGCCCCAGAGCGAAACAAAACCTGAGAGAAACGGGAAAAAAGGAGCCGAAGAACCCACCCGAATGAGAACCACAGGAAGGAGTATCAGAGCTGAAAATAGCCATGGTTTCGCAAGTGACATGGGCAGAGGGGAGCGAAAACTGCTGGGAGAACCAGACAAGTTGGAGGCCAAACCGTAAGTGCCATCGCCACCGGTGACCAGGGCCGAGTTCTCTGAGCTCATTGAAAACCCTAAGTGCCATGGCCACCAAAAAAAAATCAAAAGCCAATACTAGTTATGCACTTCGTAGCATTAGAGAACTCGGTGGCATAGGAATTCACCAATCCATCGCCTTGGTGAATTAATGAGAAAGTTGTAGTAGGTGGCGCCCTCACGGCGGGAATCAAGGAGGCGAGGACGTTGACGTGCTTGTCAAGATTAGATTGTGAGAAACAGTGACTACCGGAAACAACGACAAAGTAGCATAACGCATGGCAAAATCGTCTAAGAATTATACTACTCTTATTCAAAACAAAATTTAACCAAAAATAAATAGAACAAAATTTAACCAAAAATAAATACAAATATGCCACAAAAATATAAAAAAGCTAGAGGATTTATTTGAGATTTGAAGTGGATTAAGACCTATTTTTTTCTTACCTATGGATGAGCATGAGACAAGTACACTGTTGAAATTGATTATAGAGGAGTCTAATTCAAAATTCGAAATAAACAATTATATATACATAAAATAACTGATAAATTCATTATGGCAAATAATTAGAAGAAAGCCTAAATAATATATATAAAATAAATGATAATTATTAAATAGACAACAACAAAAATATTAGCTAAACATAAATAACTCAGTTAAAATCGTTTAACTAAAAAATACAAAAAAAATAAAAATCCAAAGTATATACCCACAAACTATATTTGAGTATGGTACTAGTTTTAAAAGAAAAAATCATTCATACGAATTTTTAGAAAGAAAATCGTCATACAAAAATTCACAAATTTACTTCATTGGTAACGTCATATCAAATCCATGTGTTCGAGCCCGAAAAATGGGCGGGACGGGTGGATGCAATGAAATCATCATCTGCAGAAAAGTCCTGTCCAGTTCATGGTCGGGTAGAAAATTTACTTCCTTTTCCATGGAGTTTTCATTGGAGTTTCTATTGTCAACTATTGCTGGCCCTTGACACACAAGATGGGCTGGACTTTTTTCTGTGTAAGTGGCGGGTAGAAATCTGTGAATCAAAATATTAAGTTATGATCTGTTGAATTTCAAATGAGCTGGGTCAATTCAAAACGAACTAGTGTTTTCTTTGTGGGGGCTGGGTCTAGAATCACGTGGGGGCAAATTGTCCACTCTAAGGGCTTCATTGGATTCAAGTAAAATCTCAATGATTCGTTGAGAGATTCAATTTTATTTTTGGCATCTGTGTCATTTGAGAAAAGCCAAAAGCAGAGTTCAACCATGAAGAAACACTTTGATCCACAGGGAGGCCGGATTTCTGTCGGAATGCGCTCTAAAATTCTCCCTTGAAAATATGGTTTTGATAGCCCTTTACCCCCATCTTTTCAAGTAACATATATTTATTGCTCAGCTCACCATCTTCAATTTATTCATTGCTCAGCTCATTCAATGGGGGAGGAGGATATCTGGTCTGAATTGCCAGAACATCTGAGAGAGGAGCTTGTGGCGCAGCTGCCACTGGAATGTTTGTGTAGATTTCATTTGGTGTGCAAAGAATGGCATGCCTTAATTTCATCAACCAAATTCATAACAACTAAATGGGCCGAGGCGCCTCCCAACAGGAGGCCATGGCTGGTTGTAGGTCCAGATGTCAAATACAGATTCCTGGCTTACTGTTTCTTTACAAGGACCTGGAAGAAGACATCTGGCATCTTCCTTTCCAATCTCCTACAGCAATACACTTCAAGGAATGCTAGAATTTATTGCGGTGGATCGGCTGCTGGCCTTTTCTTGGTGAATATCACTGATCCATCAAACGCCTCCGAAGTCTTTACTGTCTGCAATCCTCTGACAAGAACCTACTCAAAACTTGAACCCATGTCATCCATATGGTACACTTTCCTCACAGGCATTGTGGGAGGAGAGAACCTGGACAGCCTTGTGACATACAAAGTGGTGGCGGTGGGGATGGGCAATTCGGGTCAGGCAAGTCCACCTATAGTGGAAATCTACAATTCCACTGATAAATCTTGGATGGTTGCAGGGCACCTGCGGGGGGATGTGGTGGTAAAGGGGAGGGGGGTAGTTTTCTGTCATGGTTCCTTCTACTTTTTGACCTTCAAATCTGGGGCTTTTAGCATTATGGGTTTCAACATGGAAGAGGGGACTTTCATTTCTGAGCTATTCCCGCCTGAAATGGCGAAATTCAAGGATCAGACTTGTCCTCAGCTGCTCTCCTGTGGGTCGCGGATTCTAGTCACATGGGGCATACTAAAAAATGGGGGGAGTCTTCGGGGGAAGCTTTTACAGGAGGTGGTTATTTGGGAATTTGACAAGGTGAAGGTGGATTCCTCCTGTTCATCATCCTCATCATCATTCTCCTGGAAGGAGATTGCAAAGATGCCTTCGTCCATGTGTGAGTATCTTAATACGAGTTTTCCTCATCATCAAATTGACAGCCTGTCTAAGTGCGTAGCAGTGGGGGATTGTGTGTGCTTCATACTTCATGTAACAGAGGTGATGGAGGTGGCGGTTTATAGTTTAAGTGAAAAGCAATGGAGTTGGCTTCCCAGCTGTTCCTTAGGTGACGATAACGCTATTTCTAGACAGGCAAGCTATGCCACTGTTATGGCCTATGTACCGAGGCCTGACATGAAAGTAGCGTGAAGCCTGGTATGCATACCTTTGCCTTTTACATCTCCTTTTGCTTTTTACCTTTGCCTTTTAAACAATAGCACTATCTTGCTTAAATTTAGGCATTCTTGACAAGTTGTCTTGTCTTGTAATGATCTTAGACTATTAACAGAGACCTGTACGCACAACTTTGAATTTATACAACTGCAGGCCATCGTTAAGATCTCATCACAATTTTTATCTGAATAATATCATGAGTAAATTGTCGACATTCCTTTCTAGTATCCCAAATGGGGAACTGTATCCAGAAAAGACCTAGCTGATAACTGAAATGCAGTGATTTTTCTAGATTGACAAATTGGCTACAGAGTACACAGTTCTTGCAAAAGTAGGGACTACATTTACTGTAGGAAGATATTTGAATCAAGGGACAATTGATGTCTGAAATGCAGTGGTTTTTCTAGATTGACAAATTGGCTACAGAGTACACAGTTCTTGCAAAAGTAGGGACAATTGATAACTGAAACGCACTGGTTTTTCTAGATTGACAAATTGGCTACAGAGTACACAGTTCTTGCAAAAGTAGGGACTATATTTACTGTAGGAAGATATTTGAATCAAGGGACGATTGATGTCTTCTTCCATAAGCAGGATGTTGGATCTGTACTTTTTAAGGCTTTACCAATGGCACCTAGCCAGCAGATGCTGATGCAAATTTGGAAAACTTTATTGCTTAACCATAAATCCCATAGTGACATGGTCTCGAGGTTGTAGAAATCTGAGAGCCGTGGAAACTCAAAGTCTAAGTTTGTGGTAGATCTGTCGTCAATTTCCCTGAAAGATAGACATAACATTTATGCTGAAACGGGCTCAAAGCTATGCTGTTATAGCCTGAGAGAAGACTTGTTGTAATAGATTGAAATAATTAGCTCAAAGTAATAATAGATAACGTTTTAGATATCAAATCATAAGAAATCAGTCAATGGCATGCATTCCATATCAATAGAGTGGAAATTTTAAATCAATAATGAAGTGTAAATCTTACATATGTGCACTAGAAGCTAAATCACAACTGCAGTGCAGTAGAATGGTATTTCAAATACCATATCTGTTGAATCATTGCACACATTCATTGGCTTATGCTTGTTCTTATGACAACAATGGATTACATCAAACCTATGTTGCATAAGTTTTCGGAACCCGGGAACTTACGGAGCTTGGGTACGAGTGTTAGATACATCTAGAAGTTTCCCCCAAATTTGCAGGAAATGGCAGCCAAATTTGCAGGAAAGGGCAGGTTGGGAACCCCAACAATATATATTAAAAAAATATAAAAAAAATAATTAAAAATACATGAGAAGAGAAGAAACATAGAGAAAAAAAGAAACATTAACACAAATCAAATGACTTAACTTATCCCTTGTATTAGGGTTGTAACTAGAACCTCTTGGCAGATGGCAATAAAATCTAGATTACCATCCACATCATTGATTTTTTTTTTTTTCAATGTGGTTCACGCGTCGGCTTGACCGACGCGCTACATCCACGGAATAATTTCAAGAGGGCCCACCCGAAGGGGCCTCACTCTCGGCACACTTCATGCCTAACCCCAAGAGCGTCGAGGAGAATGGATCCCGCGACCTCACTTGCCGGGAGGCCTAACTACGGTTGCTCGACCACTTGAGCTAACTCTTGGGGCTACATCATTGATTATATAAGGTAAGATCTTTCTAAAGTGGGGACTTTTAGAAGTTATAGTTCCTATATTTGTGGCTATATGTATAGAGTAAGTTTTTAGTTTTGTGTCAACTATGATTAAAATCTATTAGAATATTATATGTTTACAAAACTTCCAAAGGTATATAATTATTCAAATTTAAATTATTATAAAATAAAAATCAAGATATTTTTTATTTAAATGTAATGTATGAATTTAGATTTAAAGTAAGATTTAAAACCATTTCCAATTAGTTAAAAGTTTACTTTTTATTCATAAAGTAAATAGTAAAATAAATAAATTTATTTTCTTTTATTTAATAATATATAAAAAGTTAAAATAGATTTACATTTATTATTGATTAGGTCGATAAGTGCAATTCAACGTAGGGATGAGAGATTACTCTAGAACGGGCATTAAATAGAGATCAGTGCACCAACTCGACAAGGTAGCACGAAAAAAACTTTTATTGCAACTTAGTTTTCTAGAGAATTTTTATATATGTACTGTCGCAAGGAAATAAGAATGTTGATACCAACCAAGATGGCGATCATGAATGCGTGGAAGTTCTCAATGAAGGTAACGCGTAAAAAGAAGTCCCCAAGTTCCCGATTTTAGAGGGTAAAAGCTCCCAATAAGTTCCCCACCATCCGGAACATTTTCCGTTGGATTGGGAAAGTTTCCTACAAGTTCCAAAGTTCCCTGAAACGTCGGAACTTCGGGAACGAGTTTCCTAAAAACCGGAAACGATTCCCGTGCTACATAGCATCAAACCTATAAGTATAAGGGTTGCAAATTGAGGGTTCATCTCATTATATGATGCTTCCTTATTGTCTAATAAAATCCTTAGGATTTTTTTCTAATAATAAAATTATTCTTTTCATTATTTAAGCAACGTCGTTCAACGTCGTTCAATAAGTTTCTTTTTCTCATGCCACTTTCAATTATCATTGTCTCTCTTCATTCAGCATCCTTCTTGTTCGAACTCTTGTTTTTCCATCATGTTATTGTCGATTATTATTCTCTCTCTTCATTCAACAACCTTGCTAATCAAACTCTTTGCTACAGGTATTCTACTTTCCCTGAAATTCTGTTTGGTTTTATTTTGTCAATTTCCTTTTTGCCTTCACAGCTGTGTTCATTACTTCAATATCTAATTCCTTTAGACTGCAGATACCTCTTACATACTTCTTTATTCTGCAATTTCCAATTTTCCACCAAGTTTTTGGGACATGGGAAACATGGGCCTTGGGGGTGTTTATGTAAAAATTTCTTTCAAATTTTAGGAAATGTTAAAGGAGCAGGACATCCTCAACATAAGATACCTAAATGTTAAAGGAGCAGGGCGTCTTCAACATAAGATACCTAAATGTTAAAGGAGCAGGGCGTCTTCAACATAAGATACCTAGCCATAAATACTACAAAGTTTATATTAGAATATATATAAACTGAAAGTTCGAGCATAAGTCATTAAAGTTTTTAATTTTATAATCTATAAAGTAATACAAGTTTACAATGTACATAAAGAGATATAAAATGAAATAGAGCATAAGTCATTAAAGTTTTTAATTTTATAATCTATAAAGTAATACAAGTTTACAATGTACATGAAGAGAAATAAAATGAAATATAATTATACATAAGTTATAATTCATAAAACAAAATCAGAAATACAACTATATTGAACAGCAAATGAAATCAATGCTAGAGAGAAAAGAACTAGTGGACGGTGTGGCCGTTTATCATTTATTTTTTTATATTTTTTTTTTGTCAAAAAAAATCAAAAGAAATGTAAGGATGCCATCTTTAAGAAAAAACCATTTCTCTTTTTCCAGGAAATGCCCCTTTTGAGTTTTCTTGAGTTTCTCTCTAACAAAATCGTTTCCAAGTTTCCAGATATGGAGGGGGCATGAAAGTGCATTTCCTACCCTTAGGGATGTGTCCCCTGTGTAGTAATTTCAATTCCTCTCATCTCTTTTGATGGTTTCTTAATACTATTAATTTGATTTATTATTTTTCTTTTCACTTGCTTATTCTCTACTATTAACACTATGGGGTTTCTTGATCTGAAAATATAGCTGTAAAGAAAAGAGAGATAATTATATTAATAGTGTTAATTTTTTTCTTCTTTGGTAACGACTTTATGGTTTTTTTCATCAGAAAAATATTGATGTGAAGAAAAGACCCATACATTATAAAAGAAAATAAAAATAAGAGGATAGGATAATTAATGCAGAGAAACTTTTCTTTTGTGTCAGAGTTTTCTAATTCTTATAGTAACAAAAACTTAATTATTATGCCTAGAGTCACAAAAATAATTTTAAAATTTTTGAAGGTTACGCCTACAGTCACAAAATTAATTTTTAAAATTTTTAAGGTGAAATGATAGTTATCATTACCTTTTCAATTGTGGGGTTCCAATCATGGCACTACCTTGGACAGGTATTCTCATGTCTGAGGTGAGGCCATGCTTTTTCGTCTTTTGCCATCATGTAGGAATTTGAGACATGTTTCTCTATTTGCTACGCCCTGTTTCATCTCATCAATTGTTTCTCTCAACCATGGGTTCTAATTGAAGGTTTGTTCCTTCAGTGGCATCAGAGGATCACTTGTGGGTTTGCAGACTAGAATGGTGATCACTACAAATCAAATTCGGTTTTACGGTTGTTGAATACAATGAAGAAAATGCTTTTTTATTATTTATCTTTAATGTTCAACTGTATTTGCACATGTTCTTCGTTCTCCTATACAATTGTGCTATATCCACATCCCTAAAACACTTTCCTTTTAACAAAATATAAGTGTTGCATCACTGTGCTTGGATTTTAAAATGTTTTCACCCTTTCTGCAACTGCTTTTGTACCTGCACTTGCACCTTGTTGCCTCCTTTCACACACCTGGGTCACGTGGCAGAAATCTTCAAGCCACTCGGTGTGTCCTTGGGGGCAAGTCTCGAGTCAAGGCTGTCACTTTGTTCTTGACTCCTCCGTTTAGGCTCGACTCCTAACGAAGCCAAGGGGGGTAGACCCTATTAAGTTACTAAGGCTAATTATTTAGTGTGATGGTGTTATATTGATTGAGTTACTTAGGAGTTTGAGATTTAACCATAAACAACCGTAGATGACAAGATACAAAATGAGTTCACGAAAGCACAATGCTGAGACACAATATATATATATATATATATATATAGAGCAAGAAAATAATCAGTGCCTTAAAATGGGGTCAAAAGATAATCAATGTACTTGCATGTGCTTGGAGTGAATGATTTGCGATTGCCTCTTGGTACGTTTTAAGTTAATGTGAAATATGAGTTGATTAAAATTAGGCGAAGGGGGAGGACTCCAGATATATCCGAGAGTACTTGGAGTATGTCCAAAACTAAATCGTCACGGCTACCCGCAAGGAATATGTGGGCTGAATGGAGTCTCTGAGGCTATTGTTCATAATGCACCCTCATCTGTAATAGAGATCGGCGCCTCGAGGTCACTTTTCAGGCTTTCCTGCTTCCTTTGGGTATTTTTCCACCGTAATGGTTTGATCTAGGTTTTGGATTTTCACCTGATGGTTTGTCAATTTGGGAGAGTGAATCCTAATTATTCTAGTCACTCAAGTGCTTTTGATACAGCTTGACTGATTGGACGAACCGCAGCCAAGTGCAGAGCATACACACCGTAGTCTTGTCAATTTTAGTAAATTTTGAGATGGGTGTTCTTATTAAACAAAAAACCCTCCAGGAACCTCTTTCGATCCAAGTGGATCTCAATCAGGGAATCAAGGAGGAATTAATTTTATTAAAACTGAAGAAACATTTGATGAAAAATAAAACCAAGATACACAATGCCATACTCTAATTAGTCCTACCATGCATCTCTTTCCCCTTTCGGGTCAATCGGGAAGTCGTGAGGTAAGTATTAAATTACTTTGAAACCTTAGATATGGAATATGGAATTGATAATAAATCAAAGTATACTACCCTGCAGATTAGAACTACGCTAGATTGCAAACAAAAAGGAATGAAAAACAAAAAAAGACACAGACGCAAATCCCCCAAAGGGGGATGGTCGAAAAGACCTTTTCTTTTTATTGGTAGCGATTTACAATATCAACAAATTGAAATTGATGCACTTTGGTCCTTGTTATCTGGGATCCAAAGGCTTACAACAAGCTTGTAATAAGCTAGAATTAAAACATAGCGGTGGGGAAGCTTCCAGGAAGCTCTGGTTCGTCCAAGAGTCGGAAATTGGGCAGAGTCTCCTTCTCTTTTTTGTTAGACTTGCTAAAAAACAGCGAGCAATTAAAATCAAATGTGCCCAAACACACTTTAAAAGTGTTTTGGATCTTGGCTTGCTGTTTGGGGCAGCCAATGAGATGTGCACTTTTATTGTAGAATATGAAACTTTAAAGTACAGCAAAGGAAACTACCTTAAAAGCAAGCTACAAATTTTCTTTAAAATGATTGCAAAAAAGAGGATAGTTTCAGCTAGATCTCTTAAAATATGACTTTATATGCAAAACGAAACTGAGATCTAAACTTAAGAAATGATCTTACTAACTAGATCTATATGTAATTTTCTTTGTGAGACAGATCTAAGCAATAAGATTCTTTAAAAGTAACCAATTTGAAGAGAAATTAAGATTTTGAAGGAGGAAAAGGAGAAGAGAAGTGCTTGTTGCTGAAGCAGATCTGCAAAAGAAACTTGTTAGTGAAGCACCGAGGGGCATAATCTTCGCAATCTCTGTTGGAAAACCAGTGGAATCAAACCTGAACCACAACTCTTCCAATCACGACAAACCTGTAAGCTACACAACAAATCCTGCCAACAAACCATTAAATCTGAAGATACATATGAGAAGTAGATGATACAACATGCAAATAATCTTATTTAGCATGCAAATATTAGCTCATTCAAACATATGTAGCAAAATAGGAGTAAGTAAGCTTACTTACAATGATCTATTCCTATGATTCCAAGGCAGACAACAGTTTAATGCAAGAATTGAAAAAATAGCAGTTTCACCTCAAATGCATCATGATGATGATGATCCACACATGAAAGGTACTCCACAATTTAGCCTCCAAAGCTTCTTTTTATTTCAACAAATGATGATCAATACAAAATTACAATAGCAAGCCCTTCAATCCAGCTCTAACTAGCTTGGAAGAGGGAGCTTGTGCCTTGATTTATACAAAAACTAGGAGATCCAGCCCAGGGGGGGCGCAAATCCCAAGGAGACAGATCAAATCAGCTGATGGAGAGTCAATCAATGCAGATCTGAAGCTGAACTAAGCCTACTTGTCAACTAGGGGGCTAATTGAGCTAACACATCAACCCATAAACTGACACATTAGTCCACAGAGCTTCCAGGAGAGCCCACACGTGTGGAGGAGAGAGAGAGAGCGCAATTCCCCATAAAGGCTGTTGAAGATCAACTCTGGATCTGATTTGATCACCTCCTTCAGTCAAGGATTTGTCAGATCTAATCAATCTGGTTCAGATCTAACTGATTTCAATCAAATCGGCTGAGAAGCCATTGATCTATGATTTTAGATTTGGTCCATTATTCATCAATTTATTAATTAAAATAATCAATAATTGATTTTTGGGGTTATCTGACCTAAGTGATGGAAAATCATTCAAAACTAGGAAATAGTCACGGTCCATGGGTTTACATGGCGCTCTTAGCTTGAAAATAAGCACCTACATGAATGAAACTGATTATTTGGCCCACTTTTATTACAAAATCAAATTTTCCAATTAAACTATTAAAAAATAGCCTAAGTTTTGGAAAAATTAAATTTTAATAAAAAACACTGAAAAAACTAAAAATTTGAAAAATTGAAAAAACCTAGGGGGACTTAAACATGTTCATATGACTCGACCATGATGTCTAGCATGTTTATACATTGACACATAGACTCTAATAACCTAAATAGGCCTAAATGCCAAGCCGACCACCCCAACTTTGGAGGTATGGAGTGAAAAACTCAGAAATTATCAGTCGTTTATTCAACAACCAATAATAACCAAGGGCAAAAACACCCTAGGTTGATCGGATTGACAAATAAAGTCTAAAGACCGAGTCTTTTACAGACACTATCATGCTAAATCATTTATTACAATTCCCCCATGGGGTATGAACATGTGATATAGTACAACAAGCACTTCCCAGAAGTACTTCCAAAGGTCTTCTGAAGTCCGAACAAGTTATCTTTGTCCGGTTCACTAGGCTCACTTGATAAAAAACCACTAAGAACAACTTAGGTGGTAACACACCCAACCGGACCGAGGCAACACTGCTTTAAAATCTAGGCTGTATCTTTGGCCTGCTTTAATAACTAGGTTGAATCCTCAACCGAATTTGAGTTATTGAACTTGATGAAAAGGTCTCATTTCCAAAGAGCAATATATCTCCAGCGTTCTTTGTTCTTTTCTCGAGGTAGTTGTAGTTGGGGTCATGTTCAGACTCAAATCTACTTGCTGTCATTTAGTTCTGATGCAAAATCTTTGGTTAGTTGTTTGTGCTATTCTTTTAGTTATTGAACACAATGTTGTCTTTTGTGCTATTCTTTTAGATATAGTTAACTATGGGTTTTCACTCACCATTTACAAGTTGACAAATAAGCATCCTTAACTCAACCAATGCCACCTCAACTATTATAGATGATGTCATCCTCTAGAATGTGATTGGTTCTTTTAAAATGAATTTTGATAGTACATATTTTGTTTGGAGGCCCATTTTTGACCTCAGAATTCCCCTAATGAACAACAAGCATCGTCGAACATGGGATGAAAACCTTCCATACATACAACATAGCTACAATCGTGCTCAACACAACTCTACATGCAAGAGTCCATTTGAGATATGTTATGAATTTCAACCCTTAGCACCTATCGACTTAATAAGTTCCTCGACAGAGTCAAACGACACTGACTTCGAAGGATGATAAGTGGAGAAAGCATTGAAATTCAGAGATAAAATATACAACATCCAGAAATAAGCACATGAAATGTTGCAATGAGATAATGCAAAAGCTAAGGTCTGACAAGACAAGCATCGTATTCCTCATTCATTCCAAATTGGGGATCAAGTCTGGTTACATCTAAAGAAGGAGGGATTCACTGGTCCATACAGAAAGATGAAACCTTTGTGATATGGTCCATATAGTATCCTTAAACATATTGGAGAAAACTCTTTTCAACTCAACATTCCTGCATGCCTTGTCCTACATCCAATTTTCAATGTAGATATACTTTGACCATACCATGCACCATTGTTGGAATATAACGACTTGCAAACAACAGGACCCGAAGACATCCATCCAGATATTCAGGAACCTCTTCTTTGTGACACCATTGTGGGCACATATGTCATACAAGGACGAACTTCATTCCCTTGTTCCAAGTGGCTAAAGTTGGACAAATTCCCACGCAAGGAAAATGGTACTCTGCTAATGAAATAGCCAACAAGTTTCCTCACTTGAACGAATACACAATGGAGACCATTGTTTCTTAAGGAAGGAGGGATAGTCCAACCAGCACCCAACAGGTTCACTTTCGACAAGTCTTCATCAACATGTTCATTCGACAGATTCTCCTTCAATAGGTTCACCTTTGACAGGTTCTCCTCGACATGTTCATTTGACAGGTTCGCCTCGATAGGTTCGCCTTGACATGTTCACCTCGACATACAACATACCAACATGCTCTGCGACGATTGAACTTCCGAATCGTTATAACTTCTCTGTAACTGAATGTAACGGGTACTCACCCAAGCATCTCAACATTCTATATAATCATGTACATTGGTGTAAGATATCATCTTTCTAATCATCATATGATTCCTCCATCTTTTATGGAGCAGAAGTAATAAATTGGTTCGAATTCTTGCATATTGTCTGTGTGTATATCACTTGTCGACCTAGTGTGTTTCCTGCTTTGCTAATTCTTTTATATGCTTTTGCCATAACATAACTCAACTCATTCAGTCAACTGTTGTCTCCAGCATGCACATGGGAGTGACCTAGATCACTAATCCTATTATGAGAGATCTAAAGACTCTTGAAGATAATTAAATTATCTTATTTACATTCATGTTTCAAGAAGAGCTTCAGAAAAAATATGAGCATGAGTCTTTGTGATGGAGGACCTAGATTATGATTCTCACATCTTGGTGGTGAGAGGGAGTGGCTATATGCTCTAGCTCCTAAAGAAACTAATAAAAATTGGTTGATGTGTCTTTTTTTAAGAGGATACCTGCATGATGCTCATATTCAGAAGGAAGTTGAGAACTGTATTCCATAATTTTGTTATGATTCTTATGATAAGTGGTGTGGTAGGCACTAGACATGCAGTAAAAGAGCCCGAAAAGTTTTAGGATGATGAACTATAAATCAATGGCCACACATATGAAGACAACTCTATAAGTTTATAATTATTATTTCATATTTGGAGGATCTCAAGTTAGTTGATATGTATTTGGTTAGTCACAGGTCCCATTATGGATTATATTCTTTGCAGTCTATACATAAACATGTACAATGAAGCATGTGTTGTGGTACCTTCTTGTTAATTTTTCTTACTTGCTTATATGATATTATAAAACAATTCACAATATTAGGAGCACCGAAAGAACAACAAGCACAACAACACAAAGAATACATAGATTTTCCTTGGGGAAACCATAAGGGAGAAAACCCCACAAAAATTCCTCAATATGGAACTCAACCAAGACAGTGTAAAACCCCAATCAAAATCCTCCTCTCTCTCAAGCACTCTTCTTCTTATCTCTCTAGAAAACTTGCTTGAGTGAAGTGTGTACAAAGGAGGCACCTCACCTATTTATATTCATCAGGTGAGTGACTCAATCACTTAACTAGGTCGGTCATGTTCTCTAATTAGGGCTGACCTACCTAGGAAGTCCCAAAATAATATTTATAAAATACTTTTGTGGGTACTATTTCCCCGACTTACAACGAAGGTTTTACCTCATGTCTTTTACATGACCAATTATATCAAGGATCTATGAATGAAGGAATAACAATAATACAAATAGAATAACTTCTGAAGTTACATTATTTTAGCACTCCCTCTTAACTAGGAAGGTATTCTACATCAACAACAACAACAACAATTGTACAACTAACTGGTGAATCTATATATGTCATAGGAAGTTTTATAACAACTTCATATATCTTCATCATCAATTTAGAATTGCATCATCATCAACATGATCATCGTCATCATGGAACTATTGGATCATCATCAACATCATCATTATGCAGATACTAGGGCATCATCACCATTATCAATATGTGGTACTGGGAGATCATCGTCATCTGGAACATCATTAGTATGTGGATACTGGAACATCGTCACCTGCAACATCAGTATGTGACTATCGATACAACATCATCATATGTAACATCAATATGTAGATATTGGAATGAAAACAAGATCATTAACATGTTAGTGCTAAATTAACATCATCAAGAAATAAATGCTAGATCATCATTTGCATCATCAACATAGAGATGATGGAACATCATCATCAACAACATAGAATGTTGAGACAACATCATCATCATCAACATAGAAATGTTGGAACAACATCATCATCATTAGCATAGAAATGTTGGCATCAACACAGAGTGTTGGAACCATATCATCATAATCAACATAGAAATGTCGACATCAACACAGAGTGTTGGAACCGCATCATCGTGCCATTATGACATATGAAGCAACATCTAATAGATCCACCAGGTATTTGTTTAACTTACTAACCCTTTCAGACCAAACAATCCTATCTAGACAAATGGATCTACCTGGGGACTAAACAAGCCTTATATGGCTTACTAACCTTTCAAGCAGAACAACCCTATCCAAACATACTAATTTCCTTAAGATCTATCATACCTAGTCTGGCTAACTAACCCTTTCGTGCCAAACAAGCCTAGCCATACATACCCTACCTAGGTTGAGTTATCCGACATCACTTCAACAGGAAACATACTACATCATCATCACTCCCTGTTTCGATGGACGTCCTTTCGGACTACACCAAGATTGTCTCAAAAGTATTCAAACTTTACACGATATAGAGGCTTGATCAATACATCAACAACTTGTTCCTCTATAGGAACATACTTGAGATTTACACCTCCTTCTGCACCATATCCTGAATGTAGTGATATCTGATTTCAATATGTTTCAACTTATCATGAAACACTGGGTTTTCTGTCATCTTAATACAACTCTGCTTATCGCAATGTATATTAGTCACATCTATCGCTGCATCGAATAATCATGCCAACATCTTGCGAATCCATTGTTGAAATATTGTAACTTGGAAGAATATTCTATATGTATCTTTTTGTGGTCCCAGATGGTCCTACCGGGAGAACCACTTGTATTACATTGTACCCCGATGCTCCTAATCGAAAGAACTAATAAGAGTCATGAGGTAGTCCCCTCTAATTGTAAAGGTGGGTCATTAGCACCCCAATGTGGTTACATGAGCCTACATGTGTAACTCGAGCCTACATAATTGAAGTCGGGCCTACATGTCAAATGAGTTAACTTAAGTGAACGGATGAATATAAATAAAGGTGTAGTACTCCTCATTTGAGACACACACACTCTCACTTGTGTAGCGCATTAGTGGAGAAGAGAAGTAGCTGGAGAAGGAGGAGGATCAGGCTTTGATCTCCTTGTTGGTTTTATCTTTTATCTTTTTGGGGCATCTATATTGAGGAAGCTTTTGCTGGGTTTTTCCCTTTAGGGTTTTCCTAGGATAAATCTTTGTGTTCCTTTTTTATGGTTGTGCTTGTCTATCTTTCAGTGATCCTGTTTATATGCTTTTTTCATGAAAATGAAATGAAATACTGATGTCTTAGCTAAGCATATGAAAATTTAAGATCGTATTAGAGCCACCCTGAAAAGAAGACATTGTGCAGCTACAGAATCTATGGCTTCTTACTTTTTGGTTCTCTATCCACAATTGATCAACAAAAGAAGGCTAGGTTGACTCTCCATTGAAGGGCGCATGTTTCTGTTGAAGCGGAATTTGATTCTAAGCATTTTCAGTTTTTGGTGCGGGAAATTAGGGCTTTTTGTAGAAGAAGAATTTTTGAGTGAGCCCAGCATAGGATTGCTCTTCTCATCAAAATAGAAGTCTAGAGACCTAGATCAAGTTTTTTGGTTGGTTGAAACTCCGGGAAAGTCAAACCCTAGTTTGACCCCTTGCTAGAAAAACCCTAAATACTAAAACTGCTAAGTTTTGGTACATTCGCTATATCCCGATATTGGAGAAGGTTCAGGAGCTGAAAATTGCAGAGGCCTAAGATAAAATCATTCTGTACACTGTTTCCAAAATTCAGCCTTAGATTCGCTATATTTTGGGATATCTGATCCCTCCAAGTTAAGGTTCCAGCCTCTTCCAGAATTCATCCCTAAACAGGACACCTGTGGAAAATTGCTATAGCTTGGGCTACAGAGGTTCAAATAGAATTCCTGAAGATCTTCCACAAAGGGCACAGACTGTAATTTCTGTGGTCCAAAGTTCAGACCTAGAATATGAAACAGTGACACATGACATGCTGTACAACTTCGCTGTTCTGAACATTCCTGTAACATGTCACCTTGGGAAAAGGATCATAAATCCAAATTGGTGAAACCAAATTTAATGAAACCTATGGTGTTGGATCAGGGACATACGAGGTTACCTCAGTGCGAAATTTCAGACACAGTGGGGCAGCAATTACGGAGATATCACAGAAACAGTGATAGGAATTTCTGCAGAAGCTGAATCATCTGATTTGAAAGGTGAAGAATCGAGATTTCCAGAATCCAAGTACATCAGTCAACTCACCTCATTCAAGCACATCTCCTGGTAAGGTCAGTTTCTCATTCCACAAAATTTCAATTTTTTTTGTAATTCTCTAGCAAGATGACTTCAAGCACTAAGCTTGAAGACAAGCTAGAAGGCATAAAGAATTTTCGAGCATGGAAATACAGAATTGGTCTCATTCTCCAAGAGAATGATCTTGATAATTATGTCAAAGAAGAAGTGTCAGAACCTGAAGAAGCTGAAGCCAAGGAGAATCACAGAAAGGATATGATTAGGGCACAAAGAATTATTGCTGACTCCATTAAGGATCACTTGATTCCTCAAGTGTCATCCAAGAAGACTCCAAAAGAAATGTATGTTGCCCTTTCCAGAATGTTTGAGGGAAGAAACATTAACAGGAAGATGAATCTAAGAGCTCAACTAAAGAGCACAAAGATGAGTCATGGAGAATCCATCCAAGACTACTTTTCAAGGGTTTCCCAGATCAAAGAGAAACTAGAAGCTATTGGAGATAAGCTTGATGAAGATGAAATGGTTATGACTGGTCTCAATGGTCTCACTAGACCATGGGAATCATTCATTCAAATGATGTGTGCCAGGAAGGAAAGCATGCAGTTTGATGTGGTATGGGAAGACTGCATTCAAGAGGAGACTAGAGTGGCAAATAAAGAAGCCTTACTAAAAGAGGATGATCAAGCCCTAGCCACTCATACCAGAAAAAGAAGAAGGAATCAACCCATCTTCAAGAAGGGAAGTCACAAAGAGCATCAACCTCCTCGAAGATTCCAAAGATCGAAA
>LPNX010383973.1:0-36995 GCA_001517045.1 Pseudotsuga menziesii | reverse complement strand
TTTTTGTGGAGAGTTCTATTTTCAGGTTTTCATGAGTTGTTGAAGGATTCAGCAAAGTGTAATGAATATATTTTGTAGTCTTTGATAATTTAGTGCTTCCTCAACTAAAAACAATTCAGTTATGTAATGATCATGTTCATTTACAAAATGGGTCCGCGGCTTCTATTTATAATTTTTTTGACAGAGGCACCTCGGTCGAGGTATTTACCTCGACCGAGGTCTATACCTCGACCGAGTTAACACCTCGGTCGAGGTATTTATTAACCCTCGGTCGAGGGTTTAATACCACGACCGAGGGTTAATAAATACCTCGATCAAGGGCTGAAAAAAACCTCGGTCGAGGGCTTGATAAAAGCTCGGTCAAGATATTAAAACCTCAGTCGAGGGCTTGTTAAACCCTTGACCGAGGTACATTTTTTTGTTTTTGCCGAAATGCGCTTGCCAAAAAGTGTTACCCAGGTCCGTGGATTCACCCCAATTCATTTTCAATTTGATTTCCCCTCATCTCATCTATCTTACCAAAAATATCAACAAGATTCTCCCATACTTCATTGGTGATTTTAATCCATCAAGATGGAAAAGGAGGTCTCTGGATATGCTCAGACACAGGTGACCATAGGCCTCATCCCTCTTATTGTGCCATTTAATTTTCTCTGTAGCTGCATTGGGCTCTAATTTTTTTGCCATAGTCACTCTATAGAGGAATTTCACTCTCAACAGTATCTCCATCTCTGCTTTCCATTCAAAGAATTTAAATGGAGTCAAGATGATCTTCTGAGATTGATCCATAGCTCAGAAATTGTCCCTTCAGTCAGCAGAATGCTCCCATTCAATGATGTCAAACCTGCAATAAAAAATTGGAAGGAGATAAATCAATCTACAAATGCTTTGATACCATGTGTAAATTGAACCCAGGTGTTAGAACAATTACACTCAAAAAAATTGCCAATTACACACAAAGGAGACTGAATATGGAGTAGAACACTAATATGTATTGAATAAGTGTACAATATCCAACCCTGTGAAGTCATAGGCTTCCACAATAAATAATTACATGAGATATTAGAATGCATTGGGATGCCATTCGAATTTGGTCAAAAGCAGGCTTACTAAATCTAAGCAAATCCCCCATAGGTGCATAAAGCAGTTTCCAAATCTATTTAGGAGCTCACAAATTGGAAAAATCAATTAGGAAAGCTAATTGATGATGGAAGGACAACTCATACATTCTTTTCTTAGGAGAAAAGAGTGGAGGATGATGAGGACAAAAAACAAGTTAACTTCACCTAGTCAAACTTTCCCAATTGCCTTAAAACTCAGCAAAAGCAGGAAATAAAGAAGAAAAAGCGGACATGCTCTAGAAAGGCTAGGAATAAACTAGAATTGATTCCAAGTGGTTTCCCAAGAACTCCATGAATCAATTTTAGCAAGTTTTACCACTTTGGAGATGTGGAGGACAGCTTGCATAAGGTGGAATATGGAAACTAGGCAAATAAGACAAACATGGATTAATTAATGTCTAAGGTAGCTAAATATGGGTTGATTATTCTAACAAGCTTGCCCCCACTACCAAAAGAATAACTAAGGTGACACATGGAAAAATACTAATGGCCCCCACAGGTTAGAAAACACCCCCCGTTAACCTTAGGAAATCATGCCCTTTTCATTTAATGTTGCATCGTTGTAGTTGGCTATTGGTTTATTTTAAATTGATGTGCATACTTACATGATGCCAAAACTATAGTGTGCCGGATAGCATAATGTACCATCGAAAATGATCCCTATTGCCAAGACATACACAGCCAAATCAATGGTGGGGCTTTTGCCTTTAGCTCCACACCATGATTTATTACAATATATACATCATGTACCTTTTAATTCAAATGGGGTCAAAACTGGGGCATTACACGCATGAGAAACTACTATAGCATATACTCTAGATCTAGAATCCATAGCAACAATATTTTGAGGTTGGTGCTCACATATTGATAGTTGAGTTAGAGTACATCTACTTCATGACTAGACTTTCAAGATCGGGTTCTCCCATCTCATTGACTGGTTCCTGTGGGGGGGACATTACTACTTAGGAGCTGATAGACCGCCACTACATTCCTGGGACCAGGACATCGCAGAAAAAATTCCCATAAAAGCAATGGTGGATGGCCCTCTACGGACCGTGTTGTTTACCATGCAGAGAGTGGTGGTAAGCCAAGGAGTACACTAGGTGTCTAGAGCACATATGCTCTATGCCATAGATGCCATGGTTCCTACAGTCTTCAATTGGGTGAAAGCTCTACTTCTAATGATCAAGGATCAACTGACCAAGTGTCGGTAGGGGGAGATAAAGCAATTTGGTTTTGGATCCATTCTAGCTTGATTATTTTTTGAGAGGGTTCCATAGATGAGATCCCAGGTGTTTTTTATAGAGTTGAGGGCATGGGACCCTCACATGCAGAGGTGGGTCCATATTATGGCCCGTACTAGAGAAGATAGAGGGAAGGTAAAGTTTGATGACCCGTTCTTTCGATGGTTGAGAGATCAACTCCTCATGGTAGAGGACTATGCATATGCAGGCACTGACTTCAGTGGTGACCTTGACCTACCCCTCCCACCTGGTGGACAGTGGGGTGACATCAGTAAGAAACAAAAGACCCTAAAATGGAAATAGTGTTTCTATGTTTTTGATGTTTTATGTTTTTTATGTTTAGTAACGAGACTTGAATGTTTTCATGCATACGTCGAAGCAGAACAACCTGGGGGACCCTTTCCACTAGATAGGTGAGTTGGATCCCATTTTGTACCTCAGGGAAATGATGTGAAAAGGGAGTTAGAGGAGAACCTAGAGAGGTTGACTCTAGACATCCCTGATGCTTCCATTGATGACCTCCCACTGAGGTATCAAAGGCCTATAGCGGGAGTACCGGGTCACTTTAGCAGACTGCTACGTAGAGTATCCTAGGCAGTGATGTTTTACCATGAGCATCATTAGAAAATGAGTGCATGATGTATCAACTGAAAGCTGATAGCTTCATGACTTTTGTATGGTGATTTTTTACCTGAAATCCTATGCGCTTCAAATGAGGTCTCATGACCTATTTTTTGTAAAACATGTTCATAGATATATATATATATACAGACTTTTACTTGGTGCTTATATGTCTCATATGGTGAATGTATTTTACATGAGTTTTATGCATCTTTTATAGTTTATTTACAATGAACCATGTTTGATTTCATGTCATGAATGGGAAATATGCCAATCTAGGATGTAATTAGCCAATGAGTCAGCAACTACATTATGTTCCCTAGGGATATGCTTATAGGTGATAGTTTCAAATGAACTTTCTAAAAAATGTAACTTCTGAAAGAGATAGAGAAGCATAGGATTCATAATGGTATAAACATGTTTTAGATGAAAAACCACAAGTTGTGAGTCCATAAAGACTACCAAGTTGCGAACATCTTGGGAGGCAGCTTCAGTCAGAATACCTATGACTGCTCGATACTCAGCGATATTGTTGGTAGCAAGACCAATACAAACCGCTCTTGAACTGACCAAATCGTAAGCTGGGGAATAGATAACCCAAGTAGTTGAGCGAAGATTCAAGGTGTGGTGGCAAGCACCATCATCAAAGTCATAGAAAGCCATCTTCTCTGCATGACCAAAACATGGTATAAACAGATACAAACACTAAACTCAAAACCATATTGAAAATGCTTAAGCACACTGAAAGTCAAGTAATATACATATATACAAGATACTATCCAAGAGAGATCTAGGCATAGTACCTCTTCAGGTACAACCCATTGCGAGGTTGTCCTAAAGAGATTTCATCATAGTCTATGAGCTCGTAGGCCCCTAAAACTTTGGAAATAACAAAAGGACCATACCACATGGATTAGAACTTTCCTTTCCCTAGTTTGTCATATCTCTGATCGTAAGTCAAAACTAGGTCACCCTCATTAAATGAACGAGGTTGGACAGACTTGTCATACTCCATCTTGAAGTGTTTCTTGTGTGCCTCATTAGCTAAGGCAGGATCTCTCCTGGTTTCATCAAGGTTGTTCAAGTATAAAAATCTCTCTTCCTCTGCGAAAGTGCCTAGGAGAAGTTTGATGGCAAGTTTCAAGGATGGAATCTGCCATTGAATCGACAAGACAACTTTGAGTCCATAGACAACTTGGAAAGGTGTGAAATGAGTATCTATTTTCACCGAATTCCTGTAATCCCAAAGAGTGGAGAAAAGGATATGGTGCCAGTTGGATTTATGGTCTGCAACCATCCGACGAAGCATCATTTTCAAAACCTTGTTAATGGCCTCTACCTGACCATTATCTTATGTATAATAGGGTGTAGAGTTTTCATGATGAAAACCTAGCTTGGCACTTAGTTCCTCCATCATTTGATTATGGAAATGTGATCTGTGATTAGTAACTATGGACCGTGGGAGTCTGATTCTATCTATCACATGAATGAACAAGAAGAGAGTGGCAGTCTTACCATCTTCTGCATATGTAGGCAAGGCCTCAACCCACTTTGTAAAATAGTCAATGGCTACGATGATGTAACCATGCCCCCGGGCTGAGGTAGGATTACAATGCATATAATCAATCCCCCATTTGGAAAAAGGGCCAATGACAATGACGGGGTTTAGTGGAGCAGGATGAGGGTGCCTTTTCGGATAAAAATGTTGACATGGTGGCCATTTTTTAAGGGCCTTGTGACAATATTTAAAGACTGAAGGCCAAAAATAGCCAGTGCAAAGGATTTCCTGGGCTGTAGCCATCCCAAATAAACGACTGCCACATGCTCTAGAGTGGCAATCATTCAACACTAGTTGAACTTCCTCATGGGTAAGGCATCGCATGAGAATGGAATCGATACCACATCTATAAAAAGTGTCATTCAATATGATGTAGTATTTTGCGTGGTGATGGATATGGCGACGATTGTCATGGGATAGATTTGGATGAAACCTTTGCGTTTGGAGATAAATGAGCAAATATCCATACCATGGGTCAGTAGTGCTTATCAAGAATAGGAATTCATTTGGAAATGAATCATTGGGCTCAGATTCTGTTGAAGCATAGGGAAGATCACACATGAGATTAGAAAAGACCAAGGATTTCTTTGATGTGGCTCTGGAAAATTCCAGATCAAACTCTTGTAGTATGACTATCCATTGGGAGTACTTACCCCTAAGCACCTGACGAGTCAGGATGTAATACATAGGGTTCTGGTCTGCCAATATGGTGGTTGTGCGGAGAAAAATGTAGTGACAAAACTTTTGAGCAGCAATGATTGTGGCCAATGCTAATTTCTCCATGTATGAATATCAAGTTTCAGAATCCATAATATTCTTACTAGCATAGTAGATCGTGTGCTCCTCACCGTCGGGATTTTCCAGCACCAAAACCATAGCGATGGTAGTAGTGAAGGAAACAATATATAAGAGAAAATCCTTTGAATAATCTGGGGGGTCTATCATGGGTGAATGAGTCAGAGCATGTTTAATATTATCAAAGGCTCATTGGGCTTCGTCATCCTAATAGAACAGAGTGTCCTTCTTAAGGAGACGCATGTAACCATGTGTTTTCTCTGCAAAATTGCACACAAAGCAATGGAGAAATTTTGCCTTCCGTTGCAAACTTTGGAGTTCTAGAAGGTTGGTTTGGGATGGTAGAGCTAAAATAGTGGAAATTTTCAATGGATCTATCTGGATGCCATCCTTAGAAACCACAAAACCTAAAAGGTTTCCCGTCTCAATGCAGAAAACACATTTATGAGGATTGAGCCGTATATTATAATGACAACATCTCAGGAAAATGTCTCTAATATGAATAGGGTGGTCCTCCTGTCACTGTGAATGAGTAGGGAGGTCGTCAAGGTACAGTTCAACAATATGTTTTATATCATGAAACACATAGGACATGGCAGGCTAAAAAGTGGCTCCAGTGTTTTTTAGGCCAAATGGTAACTTCCTATATGCAAAGGTGCCCCATGGGAAAATGCATGCCGTCTTGTGTTGATTGGTGGGTAAAATATAAATCTGATTATAACTCAAAAAGCCATCCATAAATGAGAAGATGACACTTCTGGCACAGTTGTCGATAATCTGGTCGATATGCGGAGTGGGAAAGTTGTCTTTGGGAAATTTTTTGTTCAAATCTCTGAAATTGATGCATACTCTAATGGTGCCTTGATTTCTATTGACAGGGATGACGTAAAATACCCATTCCATCAGGGGTACGAGATAAACCCATCTTTGAGAAGTTTCTCTATTTTAGCTTTAATAGCTACGGCCTTCCGTGGATGGACTTGCTTTAGTTTTTCCCTGATAGGTTTAGTAGTGGGATAGGTTTTTATTTCAAGGACCACAATGGATGGGTTTAACCCCAACATTTCTTCATAAGACCAGGAAAAAATATCATGAAATTCTTTGAAAAGTTCCCTATATGCTTTAGATTATTTAGACGAGTAGTTCTACCGAACATGAACATGCTCAAGGGTACTAGGATTAGCTGATATGTCAATTGGATTTGTTTGAGTAATGTTGCATAGGTTTCCTTTAGAATATATGTCTTTCCAAAATATAGGAGTTTGAGGTGTGTTGACAATATCAGTGGAAAAAAGGGATGCAAATTCATGGTCTACCAAACTAGTGTTGGGGAGGAACAAGGATCTATGATGATGATCCTCCCATATAGGCTCATTCATACTCATGATCTCCATAATGGACCCATTGAAATGAAAATTCTTGGAGAGATAATCTAGAATAGGAAGATAGGGTTCTAACCAGTAGGGTAGGTGGTAAGAGTCCAAAGCCACCAGATGAAGTTCATCAGTGTGGTCATCAAAAAGGGTTTGAATGATGTTGTACATTTCTTCATGCGGACTCAATGAGGTGGTCTCAACAATTTCTTTTCCCTTTGGATAATAATCAAATGATGAAATAACATTTATTGTCACTATGTTTGGGTTAGGAGGAGTGGATGGAAAAATCCCCATAAGGGATGAATCCTTCAACATGCCTACCCCAATCGACTGGTAAGGAGGAGGGGCCTGGCCTAACATAGGGATGTTATTAGCCATAGAGGTAGTAAAATCTGGCATACAGAAATCAAGCTGGTTAACGGTGACAATTCTCCCTATATGCAGAAATTGGACAGTTTGAAATACCATTGAAGTGACAGCAGTCATGGCGTAAAACCAATTTCTTCCTAGAAGGAGGTTGTAATCTAACGAGGAATCTACTAATTCTACTTGAATAGAAACAACTTTTCCCCCAAGATCAACTGAAAGGGATGGTATGAGACCATGGGGCTAGAAACCTCATCTATCAAAGGATCTCAGAGTCATAGGTGATGTTACAAGCTCGGGAGAGCCAATAGCGTTCCACCAAGATAGGAACAAAACCAAAGTTGAAGCTCCTTCATCTAAGATAGTTCTAAAGACCTTCTTTTCGACTACTTTCGTTGTGATTTGGAAAGCAAGTTTGTGAGGTAGTATAGACTTATAGTTCTCAACATTGAAATGAATCAAATTAGTATTGTTTGGGTCTAAATCTCCTAACGCAATTAACATTTTTTTGCATTGTGTAGGACAACTCATTAGAGGAATTTTGGGGTCTAAAATGGGCCTCCTAAGGAAAATAATAAAATAATAGTTAAAATAATAAAATAATAGTTAAAATAATAAAATAATATTGATTAATTTTGGAGGAAGAAACAAAAAAACTACTTTTTGTGTTCGTATTTTAGGGTATTTCTTGTTTTTGGGGAAGCGGGGTCCATCAAAAGTATGCATTGTGGATACTCGTTGGATGCGGAATCAAATTCGCATCCAACGAGCTCTCCCGATCGAAATTTGAGTAAAAACACAATGAGATATGTCAAAAATACGAACAAAAAAAGTAGTTTTTTTTAATGACAAATATGTTAATTCAACCATTATGGTTGACTTATTTTATTGAAATTCTATTGGTTCTTGAATTCCAACTCACAAAAACTTATTTTGGCACGTTTTCTTATAAGGCCCATTTTAGACCCCAAATTTCCTCTAATGTTGGATTACTTCCAAGGTAGACATGATTAAGGTGCTTGAGCAAGGTCTTCAACTACATTATAAAATTGAGTAGCTCAGGAATTAGGGTTAAAAATATCCTTCCAAAGAGTACTCTTCGGTGGATTCAAAATCATTTCGAGATTAGGCTTCTCGATGGTTAGGGGAACAGTAGACGAGGATTTAGGAGAACCAGTAGAGGGAGCTTTTCCTGAAGAAGAATTGTCTTCTTTCTTGTCTGGGGATTTGTCATAATTCTGACTTCGAGTTTGCAAACTAATAGTATCCAAGGACATCATGTGAATTTCCTCTGAAGAACTAGAGTTTCCCTGATTAGACATGTGGTCTATTAGTTGTTGTTGAGAGGGAAAAGGATCCTTAAGAACTGTGGGTGCGGGATTAGTTTTCAAAAATTGGGTGATTTCGTCCCGATGAGGACACCCTTTTGTGAAATGGTCACCTCTGCATAGCAAACATGGATATTTTTCTTTTCTTTTCCCTTTATCCTTATCGTTGGTGGTTGGTTTTGGATACACCTGTTGGTTTCCAGTTTTTTTGTATTTAGCTTTACCTTTCTTTTTATTATTGCCGGGCATTTGAATACTTTGAATAGAATTGACCTCGGTGGAAACCTTGGGAGTTGAAGTAGGGGTGGGAGTCTGGGGTTACTTGGTAGCTTTTTTTGCTGACGGGGACTGGATTGAACCAACAATCCGATCAACAGGGACTTCTGTTGGTGGCTTTATAGGATCGGTGCTTGGGAGAGGAGCTTGAGGGATGAAGTCATACAAAGTTTCAGACTGGGAATAGACCAATTCCAGATATTGGGCTCAAATAATGGCTTTCTCTTCAGTGATGGAATTGCCCATAGCCACATCTCAGGTAATTGGAGGCAACAAAGATTTAGTAAACCAATCAGCTAACAATTGATTCGGGATAGGAGCCTTAATAAGTGTTCTCCGCCTTCTCCACTCATGGATATTATCCAATATGTGGGTGGAGGTGTTCTGATGTAGACAAGTTAAGAGATTAGTGCCCATTTCATAATGGATAGGAAGCTAAAAGTGTGTAAGAAACACAGTTTCCAATGAGCCAAAATCCATAAATGAATATTTTTGAAATTCAATGTACCATTTTGTGGTTGTACCGGTCAAAGTTCATTGAAAGAGTCTTAAACAAACTGAATCATCCATAAGGGAGTTTGAATAACACCACAAATGGAATGTCATGACATGGTTTTTGGATCATCTCCCTGCTTCCCATCGAATTTTGGAATGTCTGATGGTAACTTTACCGAAATGGGAGGCCACAAGGGGTTATGCCGAATGGGATCATTAATCAACTTTGACAAATCAGGCAAGTCCAAGATTTCTAGGAAAGGTAACTAATGATTAGGTTGCACATACTGGTAATATTGATATGGCATATAAGTACCAGTAGGGTCGTACGTAGACTAGTAGACATGTTGTTGTGATGAATAACTACCGAAAGATCCACCTGCAATGGGTTGATTTCTAGGATCAGGACCGTTAGGACCGCTGGGGCCTCTGGGACCACTAGGACCACTAGGAACTTTGGGACCACCAGGACCTTTGGGACCACTAGGACCACCTGGAACACCAGGAGGAAAACCACCAAACCCTCCGGGACCCCTAGGAGGTAAACCTCTAGAGCTTCCGGAACCACTAGGAGGAGGGCCACCAAACCCTCTGGGACCATTAGGAGGGAAGCCACTAGGCCCCCCAGGACCACTAGGACCATTAGGACCATAAGGAGGAAATACACCAGGCCCTCCAAGACCATTAGGCCCCCCAAGGGGAGTACCTCCATAAGGTGGTCCTCCGACGCCCCCCGCAGTATGTATAGGTATGCCCCCCATAGATGGAATGTAGGACCAGTTAGGTTTCCCCCATGGCGTGAAATTATTACTACGATATGGAATTCTAGCATAAGGAATTCTTATAGTGTTGGGTTGATAACTAATGTTTCCTATAGGTACTTGATTTGCTGTGTAACCATACCCACAAGAGGTTTGATTGGTTACAGGTTGTGCCCCCAAGGGCTGACCTAAACTGGATTGGGGGTTAACCACATTTGTGTGGCTAGGAGGGACATAAACTATATATTTCTCTATACTAGAGGTCTATATATGACTAGGTACAATTCTAGTGATAGATAATGTAGGTCGTGCCGAGGTTTCCCATTGGCACTAGAAGGTATTGATGAAACATGAATTGAATGTTGAGCCCTAGGTACAGAAGACTCTGGAGGATTGCGAACATATATAATATGGGAGGTGGTGGGGTTGGTAGTTTGACCTGGATTATGTGGAGTCACAGTGTGATCTATAATCGATTCAATGGGTCTCATAGAATCAACAAGTGAATGATATCCCATAAGAACAACTATGTAACGAGGTGGTGGTGTGCCCAATATGTTATATATTTTCTTCTCAATTTCTTGTGCACAAAGAATAGCTTCCTGGTATTGTCTATGTTCTTCTTCATTTGGTAAAAATTATTTAGAAAAGTTTAAATGGGTGGCAAATGAGGCAATGGCTTTTCCTATAGAGGTATCCAAAAATGGAACATTGGGACGATAATCTGGATGGGTAGTATCATCAACATGACCTTCTATGGGAGAATGGAACAAAGTATTACCCTGAGAAGGTTGTTGGACCAAGGGAGGCGAGTGCGAAGGATATGAACATTCGCTTTCTACAACCACATTTTCTCCTGCTTGGGAGTTGGTAGCAGCTCCTTGGTCAATAGATTCCATAAGATTTTCTCCTGAAATAGGAATAAAATCAGGTGGCAACCCCCGTAATCTTCTGTACTGTCTTAGCTCAACTAGTTTATACAGTTCCTATCTAAACTAGGGTCTTAAAACTAGAAAACACACCAAAATTTCCTACTCAAGCTATAGGTCAAACAAGTAAACTTAAATGACAGGAGGAGTTCAGATAGTCAGGTCTCTCACCAGGATTGTCAAGAAGGTTCCACTCATGATATACCTCAAGGGTACATGCAAGGTAATCTCCCCAAATGTTGTTTTCAGTGTATGCATCCAAGCAAGATGGCCAAAGGGATTTTCTTAGATAGATAAGGTATCCTAGTTGGGTCTTTCGATATACGCAAGGAACGTGGGAGCTCAAATCGATAGTAGTGTTGTCTAATGCATAATTGTTCACAAGGAGCCTTCCTATATACAATCGAGTACATGAAGTACATTTCTATATACCTCAAGGGTACATGAAAGGTCATTCAATATACCAACGGTACGTGGAAGAACCACATGAGTCCCGGGATGTAATGCAGATGAGTAACGACAGCTCCTACACTTGACGCTGCTCGAGCATGTCTCTATCCTATCACTCAAATTGCTATGTAAATTTTAACCTGTTGCCACCTTTCACATACCTCGATCACGTGGTAGAAATCTTCAAGCCACTCAGTGTGTCCTTGGGGGAAAGTCTCGAGTCAAGGCTGTCACCTTGTTCTTGACTCCTCCGTTTAGGCTCAACTCCTAACGGAGCCAAGGGGGGTAGACCCTATTAAATTACTAAGGATGATTTCTTAGTGTGGTGATGTTAAACTGAATCAGTTATTTAGGAGTTTGAATATTTTAACTATAGATAATTAAAGATGACAAGATACGAAGATAAACGCATGAAAGCGCAAAGCTGATACACAATATATATATATATATATAAAGCAAAAAATGACCAGTGCCTTAGAATGGAGTCAAATCAATAAGATCAATGTGCTTGCATGTGCTTGAAATGAATGTTTTGCGATTGCATATTGGTATGTTTTAAGTTAAAATTGAAGTATGAGTTGATTAAATTAGGCTAAGGGGGGACTCCAGATATACCTGAGAGTACTTGGAGTATGTCCAAAACTAAACCCTTACGGCTACCCGCAAGGAATATGTGGGATGAAATGGAGTCTCTGGAGCTATTGTTCGTAATGCACCCATTAGGGTGTGACAGAGATCGGCACCCCGAGGTCACTTTTCAATAAGTTCCCACTTCCTTTGGGTATTTTGCCACCGTAAAGGTTTGATCTAGGTGTTGGATTTTCACCTAATGGTTTGTCAGTTGGGGAGTGTGAGTCCTAATTATACTAGTCACCCAAGTGATTTTGATATAGCTTGACTAATCAAATGAACCGTAGCCAAGTGCAGAGCATACACACTAGAGTCTTGTAAATTTTAATAAGTTTTAAACTGGATGTTCTTGTTTAAAAGAAAAGCCTCCAAGAACCTCTTTCGATCCAAGTGGATCTCAATCGGGGAATAGAAGAGGGGTTAATTTTAAAGTTTCTGATAAACAAATGATAGAAAAAATCAAATAGATACACAGTTCCAGTTTCTTAATTAATCCTACCATGAATCTCTTTCCCCTTTCGTGTCAATCGTAAAATCATGGGGTAAGTATTACGATTACTTTGAAATGTAAGATATGGAATATGGAATTAATAAAAAAATAAATTATCCTACCCTGTAGATTAGATCAATACTAGTTTAAAAAATAAATGAGGAAAAGCACAAAAAGGACACCGACGCAAATCCCCCCAGGGGGGATGGGGAATGGGCTCGAAAGAGCCTATTCAAAGAATAATTTTACCATAGTTGTTAGAATATTATATAACTGATAAATCAGAACTTTCTTGGTCCTTATACAGGTTGAAACCAAGTTTTTTACAATTTTGCAAAAAAGAATTAAGATTTTTTAGTGAAAAGGGAGACCCCTGGGGGGATTTGAATGCTCCTGAGATCACTTTGGACAGCAGCTTCCTTTTCTTTCTGTCAGACCTGATAAATTACAGTGATCAAGTTAGAATAAAATATGCCCAAAATCACTTTAAGAGTACCTTTGGATCAGCCTACTTTATCTCAAAAAATAATGAGGTTAAACTAGCTAAACCGGCAAAAAAGGAACCAAGGAAAGCAAGATTTCCTTGGGATCTTGGCTTGATTTTTGTGCAAAAAACAAAATTGCACTGATATTTTAGAATATTAAATTTATAACACCAAAAATAAATCTAATGCATGTGATCTACAAGTTTTCTTTAAACTTCATGCAAAAAGGACGATTTCCCTACAGCTAGATCTAGGATGCTTATGAAAATTTTTTAAGTGCAAGATCTAGGATATGAGCTATGAAATATTAGATCTATGTATATTTTACTTTTATGAAACATATCCAAATGAAATCACAGCTATGAACTGAACCAAGTAACCGGGTAAAGTGTTGATTTTGAAGGAGGAAGAAGAGGAGGAAAAGTGCTGGTTTCCTTGAAGATCTGCAGTATAGCTTTCAGGTGGAATGTCAAGGGACTATGCCTTTGAAATGTTTTGAGGAGAACGAATAAGAAAACTAGATCAGCATCCTCTCCAAATTATGAACCTACAACTCAACTGAAATCAAAGAACTTGCCAAGAAACTTGTGAGATCCGATTAGTACATACAAAGAGATTCAAGCTAACATGCATATAAGCTTATAGGACATGCTAAATATATATCTCTAAAAATGCATCCAAGGAGAGTGACAGTCAATAAACTTATTGAACAACACCTTTCCTATCAAGATTGTAATAAGCTAATTACCAATCTTAACCACATATCTACAAGAAATTAGCAAGAAATTACCATAGATACAGGTTACCTCAGTAAAACAATGGAAATAATCATCCACACAGGCAATGGAACCACACCATATCGCCTCAAAAGATTTTATTTATTTAAAATGAAGAATTATAGAGTTACAATAGTAGTAGCACCTCAATCCCAGTTCTAACTAGCTTGGAAAAGGAGGCTATGCCTGGATATATACAAAATACAGGAGATCCAGCCCAGGGGGGGTGCAAATACTCATGGAATCAAATGAAATCAGCTGATGGAGAGTCCATTAATGCCTGATCTGTGTCTAGTTGAGCCAGATCTGAGTCTCATTGAGTGCAACTGTCAATCGGGGGGCTGATCTGACTGACACCTCAACCTATTGACTGAAGCATCCACCAAAATTCATCCATATGAGCCAAAAACATGTTGAGGAAAGAGGGAGCACAAAATTCCCCATAAAGGATGCTCAAGATCAACTTTGGATCTGATTTGATCACCTCCTTCAGTCAAGGATTTGTTAGATCCAGTCAATTTTCTTCAGATCTGACTGATTTCAATCAAATCGGCCAAGAATCCATAAATTTATTGATTTTGGATTTTCTCCATTATTCATCAATTTATTAATTAAAATAATCAATAATTGATTTTTGGGGCTTTCTGACCTGAGTGATGGAAGATCACTCAAAACTTAGGAAAAGTGGGTCCATGGGTTTACATGGTGCTCTTAGCTTGAAAATGAGCACCTACATGACCGAAACTGATTATTTGGCCCACTTTTATAAAAAATCAATTTTTCCAATTAAAGTATTAAAAAATAGCCTAAGTTTTGGAAAAATTAAAATTTAATAAAAAACACTGAAAAAATTGAAAAATTGAAAAACACCTAGGGGGACTTAGACATGTTCATATGACTCAAAAATTATGTCTAGCATGCTTATACATTGACACATAGAATCTAATAACCTCAATAGGCCTAAATGCCAAGCTGACCACCCCAACTTTGGAGGTATGGAGTGAAAAACTCAGGAATTATCAATCGTTTATTCAACAACCAATAATAACCAAGGGAAAAAAAACCCTAGGCTGATCGGATTGACAAATGAGGTCTAAGAGACCGAGTCTTTTATAGACACTATCATGCTAGAACATTTATTACAATTCCCCATGGGGTATGAACATGTGATATAGTACAACAAGCACTTCCCAGAAGTACTTCCATAGGTCTTCTGAAGTCCGAACAAGTTATCCTCGTCTGGTTCACCAGGCTCACTTGATAAAAAATCACTAAGTACAACTTAGGTGGTAACATAACCTATAACTACTGTTAATTTTAAAGTGGACAGTTAGGTGAATGCATGGAATTTTGACAGAAAAAGTAAAACCATTCAGAATGTAGATGCAAATATTTCACTTTACCATTTGTGGTATGCCTACCTATGGGAGGGAAAGAGAGTATTTTCTTTTCGTTTTAAAAACAAAAAATTCTCAAACAACTATTTTGAACAAATCAAAATCTGAGACAAGCAACACATTCCAAACTCATTTTTATTTTTGAAAGCAATCAAAAGGGTAAGAGTCTCTTTTCCTAAAACAAAAACAACAAGCACTCTACATGCATATGCACTCTATTTTTTTAATTTTTCTTGAAACATAGATAGATCTAACTTAAAAATACACTATTTTTCTTTTGGTGAGATAGTACTAATGCAAGAGAGACAAAAGAACACAGAGAACCTAAAATATTGTGAGGCTAATCAGAGATCCAATGCCTTATGCTCAATAATGATAATGACCTAATCTCAGTCAAACAAAATTTCCTTTTTAAAAGCAAAAGGAAGTCCTCTATGGAAAAAAAAAATGAAATCAAGATGCTAATAAAATGGTTTTTATTTCAGTCTTTATAAAAGAAATGAAAAGAGAACTAATTGAAACCTAAGCTTTCAAAAAATTCCTTTCACAATCACAACCAACAAGAATGGAATCAAATGAATAATCAACAAGCCTAATCTAGCTTTAGAGTTCTTCAATCAAACCAATCTTTTACCACAAAATTTCAAACCATGAGCATTCAGATTCTAACGCACAAGCCTGATAGTGCAGGGCTAAAAGCAAACAAACTCAATTTTTTGCAAAAAATGATAAAAACTAGTTCTAGAACAAGGCCTGCTTAGCACCACACTGGAGAGGTCTTGACAAAGGGGTTTTGGATGATCACCACTTCTAGATAATGGGACTCAGGAGGTGGCACCGCTTATGGATAACAGAGTTCAGGCGGTGACACCACTTGTTTCCAACAACAAATGTGCGGTTCCTTGAATAGATCCAAAACACAAGGAGAATGGAAAATCAAGTTAGAAATTGATCAGATCAAGGAAAAAATTGATGAATTGATAGTAAAAAAGAGCATATAAATTTGAAATAGTTCATATCTGAAAGTTTCAAAAAAAAATTCACTAAGTCAGATGGCAGATCTTACTGAAAAGAGTTGGAGATGGAGCTTGGATTCAGACAAAAGTTCAATGACTTAGGAAGATAATATCAATTGAGTTTTGCACTACTTCCCAGCGGAGTCGCCAAATTTGTTATTAGGAATATTGCACCTTCTGTGGATAGAAGGTGTTCCTGTGGTCTGAATGGTTCAGATCCAAAACAAATGAGTGAACGACAAAGGATGAAGACCTTCCCTGAATGGTGTAGACACCTGGAATATTTCTTTGATTATGAACTTGTGTACCTGCAAACATATCAAACATACAAGCACATCAAAGATACCAGAAAATAATCTACTTATCCATGCTAGTGACTAACGAATCTAGAAACGTATACATGTGAAATCAAAATAACAGTAATGTGGGACAGAAATCAGCTTTGCATTAAGAATGTATGGAGAAGCTTGCAACCATTGCCTTAGTGTCAAGAAGCCCCTCCGCGGGACAAACACTTCATCCCCATAATATTCAACTTTTCTCTCTATGCTCTCCAATGATTTGGACTAGGTAGTCAATCCAACAGCATAACAATACCTCTATAGTTCTCCCCATAAACTATGGATATGAGCTTGTATTTATAAGTCTCAATGGATAGGAATAGTTGAGAGAATGGTGGGTGAGGTGGATCCAAGATCATACCATGGGGGATCTCGAGCTCAAACTAACCCATAATGATAGGGATAAGGGAGGACATCAGGCTCAAGTTCTAGAAGCCTTGAGAAACTTCTCTTTTTCCCATTTTACCTAGGGTACCGCCTTTTGTTCCCTTATGACAAAGTGGTTTAAATGAGAACCACTTAAAACCAAAGACCATAGGTGGTGGCACTGCTTCTCTATAATAGGATATAGGAAGTGCTAAGCAAGGTACCACTCATCAGCCACAGGGTAAGCACGGTGCTAAGTTTTTTCAAGTAGAATTGAAACATAGAGCAAGTTTCCACTCCAAGTGTTGGGATTAATGGTAAACACGGAATTTAAGGGTCTCATCACATGATGGTGATAGGATTTAGGTATAACACTAGTCACTCGTGTTTCGTTTGATGCATCTTGACTGATCGGACGAACCACAGCCAAGTGCAGAGCATACACACCGGAGTCTTGTAAATTTTGGTAAATTTTAAGAGCATGCTCTTGTTAAAAAAAAGACCCTCCAGGAATCTTTTTTCGGTCCAAGTGGACCTGAATTGGGAAATCAAGGAGGGGTTAATTTTACTGCTTGCTTGTGAAAAGTAACAATGAAAATGAAGCAAAAAAACGCACCATAGGTTTTCTAATTAATCTTATCACGATCCTCTTTCACCTTTCAGTTCAATCAGGGATTCGTGGGGTAAGTATTAGTATTACTTTGATTTCAAAATATGGAATAATAAAAAATATTATCAAAGTATACAATCCTGCATGACAAGACTAATTTGGAGCAAAAAAATGGGGAAAATTCAAAAAAGTGAAACAGACGTGGACCCCCCCTGGGGTGATGGGGAGTGGGATCGAAAGAGCCTGCTCGAAGTGATTTTTATTATTATTAAGCATTACAATATCAAAAAACTAATTTTCACTTTGGTCCTTATTATCATGGATCCAAAGGCTTACAAGAAGCTTACAACAAGCCTAAAAGGAAGCACAGCGGTGGGGGAAGCTTCCGAGAAGCTTTGGTTCGCCCAAGAGTCAGAAAATGGGAAGAGTGTAGAAATTCTAAAGCCTTGATGGCATAAGGAATTTGATAAACATGCTAAGGATTTAGGCACACAATTAACCTCATAGAGAATCATTACAGAATTAGCATAAGGAGAGAAGAAGAAGGTTAATGAACACACATTAATGAACGATCAATAAATGATAATTGATATTATTACATAGGTAATACATCCTTATAAAGGAAAAAGGATTTGCATGAAGAAAACTCAAGCTATCTCATAAAGCACGCTTACTAATTATGACAAACCCCATAGTTGACTAAAGCACTTTCCCAATCTACCAAGAACCTCACGAATTAGCAATAGCATGTGTGAGTGATGATGAGCGAAGGAAAGACTTGCTAATCCTAGAATATGGAGAGAAAATAATGGAGGATGGGTTGGAAACAAAAGCTACCAGTTTCCTAGTTGACTAGCTTTACCTTATCCATAAAAAAGCAGGATAAAGCAGATTTTGTTGTTAAGCGCAGTTACCAATTCTAGATGGCCATAAAGTGGTCAAGATCAACCTAGAATCAGAAATAAATCATTCCTAGGATATAGATGGAAAGTGTTGACTCTAAGGTGCAAGTGGATGCCAACTATCTAAGCTAGTGGGTAGGAAATTAATCAAATAATAATTAATTATTTTATGAGTGGGTTTATTATATTCCCAAACCCCCCTTTAAGCCTGACTTTATGATGATATCCCTGAACTAATCAGAAATATATATGCCTATAGGGCCCAGCAATAAAGCGATGGTCACACTTTTGCAATTTATCTTGTCCAAAGAAATGAGGAAAGAGGAAAAGCCTCAAGGGGAAAATCCTCCCTCAAGAAAGGACATGAAAAGCAATACCAAAAATGCTGAACTACTTGTGTTGCTGCTACTCCAAACTAAATGCTAATGTATGGAGGAATCTTCTTCTTGGGAAGAAGATAAATCTGCTCACCTCGATCAAGGACAACTGTAGGACCATGTAGAACAACTGAGATCCAATGATGTGAAGGCAATACTAAAGGATATTGAGACTTGTAATCAGCTCCAAGATGATGATATGACTTGAAATTCGAACCAGTAGATATGAACTGAGCTCCATATAGGTGAAATAACTGTCCAAGCGAATGTATAATGTCTCCATCTTCATTTACATAGAGAGGATGTGTGGAAGTGATCTTGCAGGAACATAGAGAAGACATATGATCAAAGAGTGTGAATGAATGGGATCCATGGGTTGCTCTAGCTTCCAAATAACTCAAGAGATCACAAATAATCACAACAATAGACTCATGTGAATATACTGGTAAAGAATCCTCTATGGTAGAAGTATGAGAGGAGGAAAGATAGTGATGTTCAAAATCTTCAAGGAGGATCTGAGAATGAGTGCCAAGAACAAAGGAGGAGTTGCAGAAGCACATTGGATCAAGTATGGTAAGTGGAAAAACACTAGAAGGACTTGATTTGGCTAAGCAAACATCCTGGAAGTCAATGGGTTGTGCACCATCAAGAAGAGAGGCATGCACAAAGTGTGAGAGGTCTGGCGTATGGATCTCAAAATCCATGATAGAAGACATAGAGAACACTGAATGTGTGAGTGAATAATCAATAGCAATAGCAGCTCCATTAGTCACTTCTTTTTCATCAACAAAATCATAAGAAGATGAATCAAGATCTTCTAATTCAAGAGACACAGAAAAAGATGGCTCTTCAATATTTTCTTCTTGATTGAAAGAGGAAGCATTTGAATCAAAGATAGTAGTAGCAATAGGAACTATATGAGAAACTTCTTCTTCATGGTTAAGTTCATCAGAGACTATAGAGGCCGAGACATCTTGAGAGAGAGAAATCATTGAGGAGCTAGAGGCACTCTCCACATAGCTAGAAGGATCCTCATTGTCCTTTCCCAAAACTCTATCGAATGTTGTCCAAATATCCTTTGGGTAATCAACATAATCAATAAGGTAGCGCATGCATGGAGAGATAGCTAGACAAATAGCTCCAATGGCTCTATCATAGTCATTCAACCAGTCACTTGGCTCTTCATAAGACTCTTCACCAGCTCCAATAGATATCTCATAGAGACCTTGTCTCTTTAGATATGAAATCATCTATAGTTTCCACTCTGCATAGCTTGTGAATGGAGAAATAAGAGGAATGGATACTGTTGAATCCATTTGAAGTTGAACCTGCAAAATAAACCTTCAAATCTGAAAAGGAGGATTAATTAATGAACTCTCAAAGATCTGATATCATGTAGAGATTTGATATCCTCAGCTCTAATTGCATGTAGAACTTGAACTTTGAGAACCTTATCTCTGATACCATGTAGAAATTCTAAATCCTTGATGGCATAAGGAATTTCATAAACAGGCTAAGAATTTAGGCACACAATTAACCTCACAGAGAATTGTAGAGAATTAGCATAAGGAGAGAAGAAGAAGAATTAATGAACACACATTAATGAATGATCAATAAATGGTAATTGATATTATTACATAGGTAATACATCCTTATAAAGGAAAAAGGAGTTGCATGAAGACAACTCAAGATAGCTCATAAAGTAGGCTTACTAATTATGATAAACCCCATAGTTGACTAAAGCACCTTCCCAATCTACCAAACACCTCATGAATTAGCAATCGCATGTGTGAGTGATGATGATTGAAGGAAAGACTTGCTAATCCTAGAATATGGAGAGAAAATAATGGAGGATAGGTTGGAAACAAAAGCTGCCAGTTTCCTAGTTGACTAGCATTACCTTATACATAGAAAAGCAAGATAAAGCAGAAAAAGCAAAATAAAGCAGATTCTGCTGTAAAGCGCAATTACCAATTTTGGATGGCCATAAAGTGGTCAAGATCAAACCAGAATAAAAAATAAATCATTCCTAGGATATAGATGGCAAGTGTTGACTCTAAAATGCAAGTGGATGCCAACTATCTAAGCTAGTGGGTAGGAAATTAATCAAATAATGATTAATTATTTTATGAGTGGGTTTATTATATTCCAACATAGAGTCTCCTTCTCATTTTTGTTAAAACTAATAAAAACCAGCAAGCTATTAAAATTAGATATTCCCAAAAACACTTTAAAATTGATTTGGGTCAGCACACTAATTACTGGAAAAAAAAAACTAAGTTAAAAATTATTAAAAAAAAGGAAATAATTTAGTTCTGCAAAAGGGAACCAAGGAAAGCAAGATTTCCTTGGGATCTTGGCTTTCTTTTGGGAAGCCAATATGATGTGCACTTTTCTTTTAGAATTTAAAACTTTAAAGAACAAAAAAATAAACTACCTTATGAGAAAGCTTTAGGTCTATGATTTAGCTACTTGCAAAAAGGGAAATTTCTTCACGTAGATCTATCTTTAAAATGTGATATTCTTTATAAGATTTCAGATCTAAGAAGCAATACTCTTAGGAACTATATCTAACAATGTATAAGAAATTTTTAGAAGTACATCTGATCATAAGAGGACAAACAAGTAATCGGAAGATTGATTTTAATAGAATGGAGGAAGAGAAGGGGAAAGGCCTGTTGTTGGATAGATTTGCAATGGAAACTTGTTAGTGGAATACAAAGAGGAAATTCCTTCACAAAAATGTCCGATTTATAGTGGATTCAAAATAGATCCAAAGCTCATCCAATCCTTTCCACCTAAAATCTAAACACACAATCCTGCACAAAACCTTATGAGATCTAGATATATATATGAAAAATAGACAAGAATTACATGCAAATAACCTTATTAAACATGTATAAAATAGATCTTCAACCATATATGCTATGAGATACAGAAAAACAAGCAATATTACTTGCCCAACTACACTCCTATTGATTTAGCCTAATCATTCAAGCCAGACAAGGTTCAGATGTAGAAATTGAGAGAAAAACCAACAACATCAATAGCCGCAAGACAATGCTTATTCCACACACATGAGAGCATTACACCATTTAGCCTCTAAAGCTTCTTTATTCCAACAATGAAAAGATTACAACAGTATTATTATAGAAAGCCTATTCTCTCCAACTCAAACTACCTTCAAGAAGGGAATGGTAGTTCAATTTATAGCTAGACTGGCCAAGACGGGCGCATGCCTAATTGAAGGAGAGACTGCAGCTGATGGAGAGTTAAGTTGAGCTTGATCTGATGATGAACTAAGTCTAATAGGACTGGAACTGCAAATTGGAGTGACACCTCACTCAGTGAACTAGCCCATCCATCAAACCACTGCCATATTGATTCACATGTGTGGAAGAGATAGAAAGGAGGGTGCAACCCTTAAATATCCATAAGCCAGTTAAGCTCCTCTTCAGCCCTAATCAATGCCTTCAGTCAAGGAATGACAACTCCCAATCAATCTAAAGCTGATGAGACTGATTTCAATCAAATCAAATCAAATTCCATTGATTTAGGATCTTGGATTTGCTCCATTATTTAATTAATTTTTAATTAAATTAATTAATATTTGATTTTTTTGGATTTTCTTACTAGAGTGATGGAAAATCACTCAAAATGTAGGATGGGTTTATTGGGTGCTCCGAGTTAGAAAATGAGCAACCAAATGACTGAAACTAATTTTTAACCCCACTTTTATTACAAGACCAAATTTTCCATTTAGACTATTAAAAAATAGCCTAAGTTTTGTGGAAAAAATAAAATTAAAAATTAAATAAAAAACAAAACCTAGGGGGACTTAGCACATGTTCATATGACTCGACCATAATTCCTAGCATGTTTATTCACTGACACACAGAGTCTAATAACCTCAATAGGCCTAAATGTCAAGCCAACCACCCCAACATTGGAGGTCATTAGAGGAAATTTGAGGTCTAAAATGGGCCTTATAAGGAAAATAATAAAATAATAGTTAAAATAATAAAATAATAGTTATTAATTTTGGAGGAAGAATGAAAAAACTACTTTTTGTGTTTTTATTTTCGACATATCTCCTTGTTTTTTACTCAAATTCTAAGAGGGAGAGCTCATTGGATGCACAATTTAATTCCGCATCCAACGAGTACCCACATCGCATTTGTTTTAGGTATTTCTTGTTTTTGGGGTAGCAGGGTCCATCAAAAGTATGCAGTGTGGGTACTCGTTGGATGCAGAATTAAATTCTACATCCAACAAGCTCTCCTGCTTTAAATTTGAGTAAAAACACAGGGAGATATGTCGAAAATACAAACAAAAAAAGTAGTTTTCTTTCATGACAAATATGTCAATTCAACCATTATGGTTGACTCATTTTATTGAAATTATTTTGGTTCTTGAATTCCAACTCACAAAATTTATTGTTGGCACATTTTCTTATAAGGCCCATTTTAGACCCCAAATTTCCTCTAGTGATTGAGTGAAAAACTCAGAAATTATCAGTGGTTTATTCAACAACCAATAATAACCATCGGAAAAAAAACACTCTGGTTTGATCAGATTGACAAATGAGTCCAAGAGACCGAGTCTTTTATAGACACTACCAGGCTAGAAAATTTTATTACAACTCCACCAAGGGGGTATGAACATGTGGTAGATAAAAAAAACACTTCCTAGAAGCAAGTCTAAAGGTCTTCTGAAGTCCGAGCAAATCATCTTTGTCCAGTTCACTAGGCTCACTTGATAACACCAACTAAGTACAACTTAGGTGGTAACATCTGGCTCCAACTGCAGGACATGTGCTTGATCTGGTCATAGGGAAAGGATAGGATATGAGAACACTAGAATCTCTGGTTTATATACCCTGTAAAAACATCTCAACTTGACAAGAAAACCTCAGTAGCACAAGCTTTATATAAAATACAAATGAACCATTAAGCTGATTTATTTAAACAAAATAAATGTAGCTAATTAATGAAAGAAAAGTTTTATTATATCCAAGTACAAAATGGAAATGCATAAAGTAAATTCTCTCTTTTAAGGAGCTTATTTTCCTACTCTAAGCATGGTATAAAAAGGTTAGGTGTAATAAAAAATCTAATGTAACCACCTATGCATTTTATTAACATAAAATTTTCGTACCTTGTCTTTGGTTACCAGCCAAAGTAAGGATACTTTATTCAGAAAATGAAAACCTGTGTGATGATCCAGAATGGGCGGAATAGAAATTTAGTGGGAAGGAATGGTTGAAATCTAAGGCATTTGAAACCTTCAAAGTTTTCAAAGCTTCGGTTGAGAAATTTAGTGGGAAGAAGATAAATGTATTAAGGAATGATAATGGGAAGGAATATTTCAATAATATACTACAACAACTATGTGAATAAGGTGACATTCATGTGCAACATTTAGTGCTTGACACACCTCAGCATAATGGTGTGGTAGAGCGCAAGGATAGAGAATTGAAGGAGAATAGAGAATTGAAGGAGATGGACACTTGCATGTTGGAGGCTAAGTATTTGTATCCTAATATATGGGATGAAGCCATAAATTGTGATGCACATGTTTAGAATGAGTTCGACATAAATCCTTGGATAAAAAAATTCATTCAAGGATTTGAGAGGGTACATAAATCCTAATGATACTATTGTTAGAATGATTCATCTTATGGTTGGGGTTTGAGGAAACCAACATACTAAGGGTTCCATTGATAGACAGAATGATATTCTACAATAATATATTAAAGTAAAATATTTATGGCAGAGAGGATGCACCTTATTCTCTGCAAGGTTGATCCTAGTTTGATATTCACTATGAATGATCCTTTTGTCCAGACATATAATACATGAAACAAAGAAATAAACTTCCTCAAAGCACCTTTAGTTGTTATAAAATATGAAATATGAACATATATAATTATTTCAACTTAAATAAAAATCACAATATAGATCATTTCCATAAACAATTAAAACATGCATTACAATAGAGATGGAAGGAAAAACTTTCTTTATTCATGAAGTGCCTGGAACAATTACTTATACCTGAGCCTACTCGAGCTTCCTTGAAACCTAGATTTGATCCCTCTTGCTTCTCTTCTCCAAAATAAATCCTCCAGCATATCTTTTCCTCTAAAAGGTATCCTTCTCCTCTATCCCCTTTCCTCTTTTTATTGTTCATTAGGAGGAGGAGTTATGAGGTTAGTATGGTTAGGGGATGTAGCAGAGATTTATCCTTGCTACAGGGGCATGAATTGCTCCCTTCTGTCTATAGGATAGAAGGGTAGGTTCCTGCATGTGGAAAATGTAGAAAGAAAATGGAATGGACAGAAAGCAAAGAACAAGAAATGAAATGGTCATGAGCCCCTCTGCAAACAAGGTTAGGGATTCACCTTGGCTACTTGCAAACAATTATTAAGAAAAAATAAACTTACAAAACATGTTAAACATCAAACCTACAAAAAAATAATGGTCAAAAAACAACTAAGCTATCAAAGGAAAATGCATAAACAAAACAAGATTATACCTCTCCTTTGGTGAGATGAGCCACCATGCCCTGGCGGGAAGGAAGCACCTCTCTATCTCACTTAGTAATGGAGGAGGAGCTATGGCTCAATGGAGAATGTGAGTGGAAGAGAGGGGGATGTGGGTGGCTTGAGAGGCAAAGAGGTCTCAAGGAATCCACAGGAAGAATAACAGTATGCAAGAGAGGAGTTGTTTGAGAGTGACCCCCCACCCTCCTTTTATAGCTTTTTTGGGGTTATAGGGTTTTAAGCCCTTGGTGCGGGATTTAGTCCCTTTTGCCATAAATTTAGCTCCTTTTAGGGGTTTAGGATCCTTTGAGGGGTTTTATCCCTTTTTGGAGGCTTTAGCCCCTAGGAGAGTTATTTAGGCTCATTTTTGGGGGTTTTAAGCCCTTTTCTTCATCCTTAATCCTTTTTGAGGGTGTGGGGGTCTAATGGAGGGTCGTGAATGGGTGTAATTGGGTGGTGTAGGCCATGTAGAGATAAGTGAGGGATTTTTTGGGTTAACAGATTGCCCCCTGATGTGTGAGGGCAGGATTTCATTGTATGGTTGATGTACATCATAGGATTTGCTACGTAGAGGTGGTCCTTCCAGGGCTGGTGCATGGTGGCTTTTGGTTTTTGTATTAATATGGTTCCCATCAATGGGTGAGATACAAATAATGTGTGACATGTATATGGACAAGGCGAGCATCCCCATGCTCATGACAATGTCAAAAGAATAATTTGATCTATGCTCTAAAATACAAGAGCCGATGATATACAACTGATGATACATAGTGGGTGCCTCAATGTGAGGCTAAATACAATACTGATATGAAGAACTGGTATATTGGACCCATGGAATTCTCATGGAATGCTATATCTTCATGATTGATGACCTACTGGATCTGGGATAGTACATAGTTGTATGGACTCATTGATTGAGAGTGAGAGTCTATGTGTTACAGGTACGCTGCATCAATCATAAATCTATATAGAAGCATTGGTGGGGCTTCTGAACACTGTCTCCAACACAACCCAAAAATCACAAGGGACATAACCTATTTAGGTCCCTCGAATAGACTCATCAATGTGCTAGATTGAGCTGACATCCAAGGTCTTTGACCAAGTACTGCATGGACCAAACCCTGTACAAATCTCAACGGTGCAATGATGTAGTTGAAGTTGAGAACATGAGAAACAACCATCTTGAGAGGCACTAAGGACTCCTCTCAAGTGGTCCAAGGAACTCATCAATGATGTTAATGAAACCAAGGTATAGGGACCTTTGGGTCTATCCTCTAGAATATGTGTGTTGTCATCGACAGAAGGAAACCTTCCCCTAGTCAAGGAAATGATGTTTCCTTGACCAGAAGAGGGAGGGAAATAACCGAAAGGTGTGAGACAATCTACAGATTGACCCACTGAATGGGGGGGGGAGGGAAATATTTGGACAAGGGTAGGGGTAGTGTGGTAGAATCAGACTTGCTTTTTTTAGAGTATGACGATAGGGCAGACCAGCCAGCAAATGAAACTGACTCATGGGAATGGGATCATAGCTGTAATACCAGGGATGTTGCTGCAGATGGGAATTACTTGGGGGAGGTGGACACTTTTAATATTGATGGGATCCAAGGAAGAGACATTACATAGTACTCTAGACAAAAGGAGACCCAATGAGGGAATGCTGCCAAACTATTTTTTGTGTGGTGGTGTCTAGAGACACCGTTGTGGTACGATCTCATTGATTTTTGGTGAACTCGAGAAGGTAAATGCTCGATGGTGCTTTCAATTTTAGAGAGTTTGAAAGTGAGAAGAAGACTCTAATGGTGGCTCTTTTTTGTTGGTAGTCTCATGTGCCTAAAAAGGGATAAAATTTTACATAGGAGAGCTCGCCCATCCTTTGGGGGATGAGGGAGTTCTTTACCATTGGTAGTCCAATCAGGCCGGAAAAGGTTAAATCTATACTAACTAGACGGTCATTTAGATACTTTTATGAGCATGAACGAATCCAAGTTTGCTCAGTAATATTTTCTTGATGAGAAGGCTGGAAAAGAGCTTAACAACAACTCATACTGATCTTTTTCATAAGGTGTCGACCCTCTGCCCGAGAAAGCATAAAATTATGGAGAGCGGTGGCGATCTTGGCTTGAATACGCCAAGGTAGTCCTTTTCTTTTAGTGGTCTACATGGTCTGCAAAAGGAGGTAAACCAAATGATGTAGACGCCCTTTCCTATACTTTAGGGAGAGGGAAAGGAAGCAGTTGTGCTCAACTGTCTTTTCATTGTTTTTAGGAATTAGAAAAGAGCTTAAACGAAACTCCAGTACGGTTAACCGATTGTTGTGGCACAGGCAGTGCCCCATGTCGGGATGGTGGATAGTGGTCCAGAGGTCATCCGCATAGTATGGATAGAGCAGAAGGCTCTCAAACATACCAATACATGCGCGTGATATATTGTGGCAAAGGCTCGCAAGTTAGTGTGACATAGGCATGCAAACCGAGGTGGCTCTCGAATAGAGGCCAGGAGAGCATGTGTGTGAGTTGCAGTGGACAGACTTGACTACATGTGATGTGAGTGCAAGTATGGGGGCACTTATATGCCAAATACATGCAAGAAAAATAAATCGTTTTGTGGATAGCGGTCCAGAGGTCCGCGTAAGGTGCGGTGGATGGAGAAGACAACTACATGTTTAAAATACAAAAAGAAAACTAAAAGAAAAAAAATGGTAACCCTTAACGAGTAGTGGCCCGAGAACTCGCATGAGTAGCGATAGAAAACAGTGATACAAGTACAGGTCTGCAGATAGTTGCATCGTCATGCTATGGCTCGTAAATCGAGGTAACTTCCAGGAAGAGGTCCAGAAATTTGTTTGTTAAACATGAGACAATGCTCTCATAAGGAGATAGAAATTTGGGCCTGGAGGTGGGAGGGGTGTCTCGAACAGGTTTCGGGTGACTTTGAATTAGCAGCTAATGGTTCTACTCCCGAATGGGGGTCTTTGATTTGTGGTAAAAACATTACAAAACAAAAAAGGGAGAAAACTACGTTATAAGGGACTCATAGTGGTGGTATTAGGCATAGGCTCTCTTGAGGTGGAGTCCGTTGCACGGCTTCTTCAAGACTCGACCATCTGAGTCAGTGAAGAGGTATGCCCCCTTTCCTAGATGAAGGTCATTGGAAAAGGCATGATGACGGAATCTAGTATTTTATGGGAAGAACCGATTCCACACTATGGTTTAAAGGGAATGGGGTAAAACTAGAGGCGGTCTTATAGATCTCCCTGTCATCGTGTAAGTGGTGCTAGGATAGATCAAGTGGATATTCCATAGTCAACGAGATGAAGGGAAAATGGTGCTGGAGATCATGTAAATGGTATTGGTTGTGGGTTTTTTGTCCTTGCCCCCAGTCTCTGTTGGAGGAAGAGGGGCAGGCCTCGAGATAGGAGGAGTCTTTGATGGACCTAGAGGTAGGTGCAACATCATCTCAATTGGATGGACATGAGTCAACACATCTTGGGGCCTTAGGGGTAGGGTAGGTGGTTCACGATACCACACAGGATCTCCCAGTGTGAAATCCTATATATTGCGGGTTGCCAATATAGAATTACTCACGATCTCAGATGGTAGGAAAAGGAAAAGGATCAAGTTGATCGAGAATGAACCCCAATGTTTTCCTGGTAACTGAGGTTGAGGTTGCGACTGAGGTTGCAGCTGTGGCTAGGGAAACAATGGAATAGATAGGTCTGATGGACCGTCAATGATGGTCAAGACAAGAGGTTGTGTAGAAATGGACATCATGTAAATGGACATAGTGTCTGAAGAAGGAGGTGGGGGGTGAACTTCTTTGATCAAAGTGATCTCATATTCAAGGGAATGTTGTCGAAGGTCAACTAAAGCCATTCAAAATTTAGGAAAGTGTTGGAAATGGTGAGAATAATGTCCATACAAAATGTAGAGGGCGCATTTGTTTTCAGTGGCTTGTTTCTAACTATCGGGGCAGTTGGGAGTTTGACCATGGGGAGGTTTTCGTTTGTATCCATGGCATCTAAATGTGCACAGATCATTGGGATTTTAGGGAAATTCTTAGTTGGATGGCCCTATTACTCATAGATAATGCAAGGTGGCATTTGTCATGATTCTGCGGTGGCTTTGGCATTCTTGTGCCTAGTCCTTTTTGGGTGGGGCGATGCAGGTGTGGGTGTGGTGGTTGGCTTTTGCAGATTGGGTGGAGGGTGAGACTCGACCACGATGGGTTTCATCTGGGTTAAAACAACTTGGGGAATTACTAGTTGAGCTGGTGGATCAAGATACCACACTAGAATTCCCAATGTAAAGCTAGGTAGGCTTAAGGTGGCCATTACCAGGTTGCTCATGATGCCCGACAGGGGAAAGAGGAAAGGAATCGTATGGACTGGAGATGAGCCCAGATAACTCCCTGATAGTTGCATGTGGGGTTGCGGTTATGGTTGTGGCTACGCGTAATGCTCCTGCTGTAGATGATGTTGTGTCTGTTGTTGGTGTTGCAGCTGTGGATGATGTTGTGGTTGTGGTTGGGGCTATGGCTATGGTTGTTGTTTGGGTGCAACAGTGCTGGATGAGACCATGCACAAGTGCGCAATCTCATTTTATGTTAGCGGTGGTGACACTGAGGGGAAAGGAGTCGTCATGGTGGGATCAAAAAACAACCCAGGGCCCACATCAACAATGGGGAGTCTGGTGTGTTTTTAACCATGGTGTTGATTGCAGGGATGACATTGGCATGTGTGGTCGTCCCTTGCAGCTCAATGGTTGTGATGGTTAGGATAACATTGGCGGGTGCCATTAACCCTTGTGGATTGTGATAAGTGAGTTGATAAACCGTCACAATATTCCCTTCATGGGGGAACATCATGACATGGAAGACAGTTGATGCGACAGCTCTCATGGTGTACATATAAATTCTTCCAAGGAGAAGGTTATAGTCCAGTTGAGCGTTGAAAACTTCTATGTCAATTAGAACTGTCTTCCCGGCTAATGTGATGGGGACATGGGGGAGGATTCCTTGGGATTTAGTGGGATGGCCATCATAAGGCCACAGAGTTGTGGAGGATGGTTGCAGAATTGATGATCCCATTTTCTGCCAAACCAGGGTAGACATAACGCACATAGATTCCCCCTCATCTACTATGCATCGGTGCACAACCAAGTTTCATATAGATACAGGGATTTGGAAGGCGATGGTAAATGACATGTGTTGTTCTCCATTCTCCGTGTCAAACATAATCAACTTGGATTGGGAGGGGTCTATGGCCCCAAGGGCAGCTAGTAATGCTTTCCCCTATGTTGGGCACACTTTGAGTACCTCCAGGGTGGACATGCCCGTTGGTGTTTGGGCCAGATCATCCACAATGCTATAGATGATAGCAGCTCTAGCTGTGGCATTGTTGGCCACTCGATGTATGAGGGGGTGGGGGAAAGGGGGTAACTAAAGAGGTGCGTTGATCGATTTGGGTGTAGATGTCACTGATGTGTTAGCATGTTCGGTGGTGGTACCATACTGATTTTATCTAGTTTGTAAGTTGACCTCTTCAATCATCATGGTTAGTAGGTGGTGAACACCTGTTTCGGCCATGGGAGGTGCCCCCGAAGCATTGGGATTGGGTTGGGGAAGGGGTACAGTTACCACCAACCCTTCAACAGGTAGTGGGTTTTGAAGCACCTGAGGAGGAGGTCCTTGTGGTGCCGGGTTGGGTTGGGTTTGATTTGCAGCGTTGGCGGCCTATTGAACCTCGTTCTAAATGGCCTGCTTGGCATGACCCATGAGGGGACACTCAAATGTGTAGTTCCCATAGACCTTAGAGAGTGTGCATGGTTGGTTTGTGTACAATGGGGCATTCCATCGAGGAGAATTTGGTCGTGGTGGTTTTTGGGCGGGTCGGTTTGCTGCGACATTGTTGGGAGGGTTTGGTTGTTGACCGCCTCCCTGTGGTTGGTTATTGGCTTGGTTTCGAGGCCAATTATTTCTATCTTGCCATTGTTGATTATTGGGGGCAGGCTGGTTGGGACGATTTTGTTGTGTAAATACTTGTCCCAATGGATCGGGTTGAGTAGGAGCGAGGGCTTGAACAGCTTGCACTGGTTGTGCATAATAAATTTGGGTGGGATGTGGTGCCACAAATGTGGGCATTTTCCCTGCGTACTACTATGTTGGCCATGCCATGGACTGAGCCTGCTGCGATGGTGCAGGTTGTGCATACAAAGTGGTTGCTCCGGACTGGGACATCATTCTGGCATAGTCCAGAGTTTGGTTTTGGTAAGCAACACTAACAGTGTTGCTTGGTTGTGGTGTAACGGTAGGTGGTGTCGGAAAGTGCTGTGGCTATTGGGAGACCGATCCTATGATGCCGTCTGCAGCATGAGATGCCCCTGGTGCATCCCGATAGGAGGTGTTTGGATGGGGGGCATCTAGAATGACAGTGTATAGATATCCAGACTGGGCGTAGATAAGGTGAAACTGTTGGGATTTTAGTATGGCCTCCTCTTCGGATTGGGGATGTTCGGATGCGACGTCCTTTTCTATGGGAGGGAGCAAGGTCTTGAGGAACCAATCCTAGAAGATCCTATCATCAAGTTGGATTTTACATAAGCTACGACGTTGCCACCACTCATGGATGTGGTTGGTTAAATGTGTCGCAGTGCTTTGGAAACAGGATAACAGGATCTCCACCCCTTCGTCATATCTGATGGGGAGTTGGAAATATTGTAGGAACATGAAAGCTAAGGAGTTGAAATCTGGACATTTGGCTTGTGGTAGCTCAATGTACCATTTGGTTGCGACACCTGTAAGGGTGCATTGGAATAGCCTCAGCCTGATGGAATTGTCTACGATGTTGTTGGACAAGCACCATAGATGGAATGTCATAATATGGTTTTGGGGACATTCCCCTACCTTGCCTTCAAACTTGGGGATGTCTGATGGTAGCTTAGTTTGCATTGGAGGCCAAAAATATTGATGGTGAATGGGGTCGTTGGTTAATCGAGCCAAATTAGGAAAGTTAAGATGAGCCATCAAAGGAAGATTTGACCCCAGGTTGATGTGAGATGGGGAAGGGATGGTGGTGGGGTTTGCAAGTGCATAATGTACCTGCATAACTAGGGCTATTGGTTGTGCCATTGTAAATGGGCTAATTCCCTCACTTGTGGTGGGAGGGATAGTGTGGGTGGAGGGGACATTTCCCCCATGTATGATAGTAGGGGCAATGTAAGTGGACTGTCCACTGCCCCCCTGTGTAGCAGGAGGGGTGGTGTGTGTGGAAGGGCCACTGACCCTGTGTGTTGCAAGTGGGCCAGCTTGGCTGGTCACTATGGGTGGTGGCAGCTGACTGATGACACTTTGCATGACTGTGCTTGGGCCACCTGCAAGGTTGTTGGTGACAGGTTGTGGTGTGGACATGGGTCCACTTGCTATGGTTATGCCAGAAAATGGATCCGGATCAGCACCAGCCATGGGGCTTAATGGTGTGGTATCGAGGTTTGGTTCAGACTGGTATGGGTCTGAATCTGAATCAGAGGCTATGTGGCCTTCTAATGGTGTGGGAGATCATTAAGAACGGTTTCGATAGTGTTGGTTTAATGTCCCAAATCGTGGTGGTTCACCTCTTAGGCATGAGGAAGAGCATGGGGGATCAATTGTGTTAGATTTTTATCAAACTGATGGGAATGATGTTTTGACCCCTATTTCAATGGCTTCCTATTGGCTATAGGTGGTCACTCAGCCACCAAGACTGCCAAAAGACAACGCTTGGATTTTTCCTCATGGGTGTTTCTACTCAATTGGTGGGGGTTGTTGCACGTTTTTCTTGGAAATTCCTCTCAGTGGCCAACTACTTTGAGGTTCCTGTGGTACTCCTCACTATGAGTTTCTTGGATGAGCCCAAGTACTTCCCACGGTTGAAGCAGTCAGGGACTTATGTCCTCAAAGACTATAGATTTGTTTGAACTTAGTGTAAATTGACAAATTTTAAGGCTCTCTCAGCGTCATGAACTGAGTTGGGTTGATTACTTGGTATGGTGTATTTGGTTTTCTGTCTTTCTGGTATCAGGTGGCTACAAATGGTTTATGAATTCATCATATCATGGCATAGTTCATATCATTATTGTGCAAGCAGTGAATAATCAGAAATTTGTAAACAGATATATTTTTAACCCTAAATGTGACAGCCTAACTAAGTGACTACCTTGCACCTATATTCTTCTTATACCAAGCGAAGGTACTGGGATCTCAACACAATGGGTCTAAGCCCATTCGTAGATCCACAGGTCATCTCCAGGATGCAAGGTCAGTCAACAGGGAGGACACTTAGCGCCGTGAGAAGCCCTCCTTCTCTACACCCTCTACCTTCTAGGTCATCCGTTTTTAATGGTTTAGAACAATATTCAGTGAAGGGCCTAGGGCTATATGAGCTATGCCCTTCGTTGTATCCCATAATACCCCGAAGGGTGATGACTAGGTAGAGGAGGAAGGATAAGCAAGACAGTTAGTTTTATGTTAATTTTAGTTAAGCTACATTCATTAATTAAGCCATTAAAATTTATTTTGAATTTACAATTTGTTTGTTGATGCAATTATAGTAAACTGAAACAGAAATAGAAATTAAACTATTGTGCTAGACAGAGGCAGCTGAGCCACATTGACAGTCCCTATTAAACTAAAAATTAAGTATTGATTGATAGACCGCACGTTTTGGGTCAATTTCGGCGAGGGGGTCGCACAGATTTCACAGACAGAAGCGGCCTTCCTATCTGAGTGAAGTCACACCTTTTCGGGGGAAAGGACGACCTGGTCATGCTTGTGAGGCCTAAAAGAGAGACCTCATCCCCTGTTCAGGCCCGATAAGTGCGACCTGCCCAGGATTTGGGGTTTTTCTGATCTTGAGTCGGAGCCGATCGACACTAACCTATACTATGGCCAAAATTACTCAGATTTACCTTGCAGAGGCTTCGGCAACAATAAAAACTAGAAATAAACTAGATCTTAGCTAGATTTGACAAGAAATTTCTAAAACTAGGGCATAAACTGAAAAAACATGAAATTTGAAAATACTGAACGAGGTATCCTGTGGGATCGACCTGGTATGGCCGCTAGATCTATAGCAGGGATTTCTCCTTGCTACATGGCCAAGAATGGCTCCCTTCTATCTATAGGATAGAAGGGTAGGTTCCTGCATGTGGCAAATGTAGAAATAAAAAGGAATGGACAAAAAGCAAAGAACAAGAAAGGAAATGGCCGTGAGCCCCTCTGCAAACAAGGTTAGGGCTTCACCTTGGTTATCGACAAACAATTATTAAGCAAAAATAAACCTACAAAACATGTTAAAGATCAAACCTACAAACAAATAATGGTCAGAAAACAACTAAGCTATCAAAGGAAAATGCATAAACAAAACAAGATTATACCTCTCCTTTGGTGAAATGGGCCACCATGCCCTGGCAGGAAGGAAGCACGTCTATATCTCACTCAGTAATGGAGGATGAGATATGGCTCAATGGGGAATGTTAGTGGAAGAGAGGGAGATGTGGGTGGCTTGAGAGGCAAAGAGGTCTCAAGGCATCCACGGGCAGCATAATAGTATGCAAGAGAGGAGTTGTTTGAGAGTGACCCCCCACCCTCCTTTTATAGCTTTTTTGGAGTTTTAAGGTTTTAAGCCCTTGGTCCAGGATTTAGCCCATTTATTAGGCTTTTAGCCCCTTCTACCCTAAATTTATCTTGTTTTAGGGTTTTAGGCTCATTTGAGGGGTTTTATCCCCATTTTGGAGGCTTTAGCCCCTAGGAGACTTATTTAGGATCCTTTTTGGGGTTTTTAAGCCCTTTTCTTCATCCTTAAGCCTTTTTGAGGGTGTGGGGGTCTAATGGAGGCTTGTGAGTGGGTGTCCTTGGGTGGTGTAGGCCATGTAGAGCTAAGTGAGGGAATTTTTTGGGTTAACAGGGGAGTTGGGGTTGTAGCAGGGATTTCTCCTTGCTACAGGGCAGGAATGGATACCTTCTGTCTATAGGATCGAAGGATAGGTTCCTATGTGGAAAAATGCAGGAAAAATAAATAGAATAGAAAGGAAGAAAATATGGACAATAATGGCTATGAGCCCCTCTGCAAACAATGTTATGGCTTTGCTCCAAGAACCTACAAACAACTATTAAAGACAGAAATAAACCTGCAAAACAAGTTAATAAACAAACCTGCAAGAAAAGATGAGTTAGAAAACAACTAAGCTACTAAAACAAAACCATGAACAAAAAATGGTATACCTATTCTTTGGTGCAATGGGCCACCATGCCCTGGCTGGAAGAAACACATCTCTCTCTCTCTTGGCTATGGAGGAGCTATGGCTCAATGAAGGAATGAATGGATGAGAGGAGGGATGTGGGTGGCTTGAGAAACAAAGGGTCTCAAGGCATCCATGGGTATCATAATAGTATGCAAGGGAAGAGTTGTTTGAGAGTGACCCCCACCCCTCCTTTTATAGCTTTTTTGGGGGATTTTAGGGTTTTAAGCCCTTGGTAAGGGCCTTAACTCCTTTTTTGGGATTTTAGCCCCTTCTGCCCTAACTTTAGCTCCTTTTAGGGTTTTAGGCTCCTTTGAGGGGTTTTAGCCCCTTTTTGGAGGCTTTAGCCCCTAGGAGAGTTTTTTAGGCTCCTTTTTGGGGTTTTAAAGCCTTTTTACTCATTTTTAAGCCTTTTTGAGGGTGTGGGGGTGTAATGGGGTGATACAAAGGTCATGCATGGGTGTCCTTAGGTGGTGTAGGCCACGTAGAGATGAGTGAGGGATATTTTGGGTTAACAAATTTCCCTTTGATGTGTGAGGGTAGGAGCTCATAGTATGGCCGATGGACATAATAGGATTTGCTGCAGAGAGGTGGTGCTTCCGAGGTTGGGGCATGGTGGATTTTTGGTTTTTGTATTAATATGGTTCCTATGAATGGGTGAGATACAAATAATGTGTGACATGTATATGGACGAGGCGGGCATACCCATGCTCATAACAATGTTAAAATAATAATGTGATCTATGCTCTATAATACAAGAGCCGATCATATACAATTGATGATACAATAATGGTTTCCTCCATGAGGGGATAAATACAATACTGATCTGAAGAACTGCTACATTGGACCCGTGGCATTCTCATGGAATGTGATATCTTCATAACTAATGGCCTACTGGATCTGGAATGGTACATAGCTATATGGACTCACTAATGGAAAGTCAGAGTCTCTGTGGTACAAGTATGCTGCATCAATCATAAATATATATAGAAGCGCTACTAAGGCTTCTGAACACTGTCTCCAATGCAACCCAAAAATCATAAGGGACATAACATTTTTAGGTCCCTTGAACAGACTCATCAATGTGCTAGAGTCGGGTGACATTTGAGGTCTTTGACCAAATACTGCACAAACCAAACCCTGTACGAATATATACGGCATGATGATGTAATTGGAGTTGAGCACGTGAGAAACAACGATCCCGAGAGGCACTAAGGACTCCTCTCAAGTGGTCCAAGGAAATCATTAATGAGGTTAATGAAACCAATATAGAGGGACCTCTGGGCCTATCCTCTGGAATATGTGTGTTTTCGTCGACAGAGGGAGACCTGCCCTAGGTCAAGGAAATGGTGTTTCCTTAACCAAAGGTGTGAAACACATATTTCATTAAATTTGGAAATATTCTATTACAAGGACTTCATCCACATTGAGTTTTTTTGTAAATCTCTAAATACATATTCTATTAAATCT